>JAHWFP010059569.1:26003-56538 GCA_023313725.1 Lithobius niger
AAAGCGTGTAACCTCAGACGCAGAGTTGGAAAGGCATCTGAGGGAACAAGGCTGAGATCCCTACCGAGAGGGCCAGAAAGGGCCCCTTTCGCAGCAGAATCAGCTTGTTCATTCCCTGCTATCCCAACATGGCCCGGGATCCAGCAGAAAAGCACGGTTTTCCGCTGGCCAGGCAAGCGGGAAAGCAAAGCTTGGACACGTTGTGTCAAGGGGTTCCGAGGATTGTAATTCGCCAAGGACTCCAGGGCACTCATGGAATCACTAAAGACAATGAAATGCGTGCCCTGAAGGTCAAGGATCCATTCCACCGCCAAACCAAGAGCCAAAAGCTCTGCAGAGAACACAGAATAGTCTGATGGAAGGCGATGGGCAACCGTTACACCCTTACACACACAAGCACACGCCACGCCAACGTCGGACTTCGACCCATCAGTAAACAGGCGCTGATAACCGGCGTACTGAGAACTCAGCCGCCGGAACTCCTGTAAGTACCTTGCTGGTAGAGTGGAACCCTTTGGGAGGGACGCCAGAGCAAAAATGAAACTGCCACCTGGGACAAGCCAAGGGGCAACTGGCATTCTCCCAAGCCTCAAGACGCAGGGCATTTCAAAGGCTATCTCCTGACAGGACAAGGGCGAAACAGTCTGTCTAGAGATCTTTGTGGGTGAGAGCTAATTGATATAAAATTTTGTAGTTTTTATGACTTTTTGCCTTTTATCTCGCACCTGAATCAAAACACAAAAATTTGCCTGCTGTGTAACTTCCGACTGTGAATTTGTCCTGCAATTTTGGTTTGCGTATGTTTTAATGATGAATGTACGTAATCGTTTAAAAAACCAAAGTAGACTATTACTCAAAATTTTCAAAACCATTTGTTGACGAAAAACACAAGTTCCCACAACTTTGTTTAAATTCCAATAAGCAATAGCAGATTGAGTAATGAGAACAGTTTAATGCTAAGAGTGTTCTGCGGAGACAAGAATCCCGAATAGTAACCCTACGAAAATCCACGGGTACAAAATTCTATTGGAAGCAGTCTGACAAAGAAAACCTAGCACCAAATAAATATTATGATACATATTAGGATTAATATTAGATATCTAGCCTAAATCTCATCATCTGGTAATTTTCTCTAATCTCGTTTAAGTCAAACGTCATTTATGGTATCTAATTAGATCTTATTTATCTCTTGTCTTGCAAATTTCGTCTCCTTTTTGACAATCTACTTCAAGGAATTCAAGCTGAAGAAATCCACGTCCCTACTCAACCTGAAGTGACGCCTCAACAAACTCAAAATGTTAGTCCAGTTGTGCATTCGGAGCCTAGAGTTATAAGGTGCAGAGTCGAGAGGGAATAAAGAGCCATTCCAAATTTACGTCAGAAGACTTCATCAGAAGGGGTATTGGCGCATCAAGCTGCATTTGCCGAAGCCTTCGAAGACTTTCAAGGGGAAACAGATGATTATATTTTCACTCTCTATGGTACATCTGAAGAACTACGAGATGTTGCCGAAGCAACGAAGAATCCTAATGTGGACGTATGGAAAATCGCCATGAATGATGAATATGGCTCACTACTCGCCAATGGTACTTGAAAGCTAGTTGATTTACCTTAAGGTGCACGAACCATCAGTAGTAATGGGTACTGAAATTTAAGAAATTCGTAACTGATAAGCAGAGCGCTAAAAGGCACGTCTCGTTGCCAAGGCTACTGTCAAGTTTACGGTTCCAAATATTTCGAAGCATACGTGGTCGTTGCTGGGTTATCCACTATCCACGACCAGACGAACTATTTTTCAGATACGTACAATGTAACAACAGCATACCTGAGCCTAGGAGATAAGGAACACATTTTTTTTTGGACCAACTAGAAGGTTTTGTCATTCCTGCCCAGGAACATGGTGTATCTGCATCAGTCGCAGGCTCTATGGACTAAAGCAAAAAGGTCAAGATGGTACGTCTGTTTAGCCGAGGAAATGCCCAAGAAAGATATGATGAGGTATTGCTGATGCATGCATCTTTCACATTCGTCATAGCAAGGATGTATGTATACTCGCCGTGTACCGATGACGTAGCTGGAATCAAGTCCAGCCATAAGATGCGGCAAAACCATTTTGACGAACAGTTTTGAAATACGCCCATTGGGGCCATTAACTATATGCTTGGAATTAAATTTACCAAAGTCGAAGACGGTTCAACAGCTCTCAACCAGACATTAAAAAGGTGCTCACAAGATTTGGCATACAAGAATGGATACCAATCACCACTGCAGTAGTTCCACGAGAGGGGGGGCGGGAGGAAATGAGGCTTAATGGCACGTCGACAGCAAGGTCATTAGCACCAACCTTAGTCACAGTGCAGTGGTCCGGATTCTACGAGGTCAAGCAAGTCAACAGCTAGCAGAATGCCCTGACTAGATATCTTTAAGAGAGCCTGTAGGGTCGCTCGTATATACCAACGGGATACGCCCAGACATTGCCTTTGCAGTCAACAGTTTGGCGCAACATGACTACATTTACGAGGGAAGATTGACAAGCTGGCAAGATGATTATGATTCCTACAAGGCACTAAAGACCAAACTCCGATTATCCGCCTTGACTCTATTGGAATAAAAATTAACACGGTTGCTAGTCATGTAACAGATTTAGACATAAGGCCTTCCACTACTGGAATATTTGCCACCTATGGCAACATACCCTTTTCAGGGAGGTCCAATCTCCAAAGAACGGTCTTTCTATCCAGAATGGAGTCAGAGTATAAAGAGATCTTGCAAGGAGTAGAAAAATGCCACTGGACAAAGATACTTCTACAAGAAGTTGGAATTATTCCGCCCAATCAAGTGAAACTGGTGCCTTTGTTCACAGGCTCACTAAGCACCCGCTCACATGCAGTCTGTTAAGTCAAAAAAGCAAATAGACATTATCTCTCACCACGTTCAAGAAAGGATAGAGGATCATAGTCAGTGGCACAACTAGCTTTTTTCCAAAAAGGGGTGCAAGGGTAAATAATGGGCATCTCCTCTAAAAGCACACAATTTTGAGGACAAAGAGGCTCCCAACCCAGACCAAACAATAGTGAATTTTGGGGTGCAAGGGTAAATAATGGGCATCTCCTCTAAAAGCACACAATTTTGAGGACAAAGAGGCTCCCAACCCAGACCAAACAATAGTGAATTTTGCCTTTTTTCTGCACCTAACTCGCAAATTTTGGGTCCTCTGCCACTGGGGCCCAGGTGACTTGCACCCTTTGCACTAATTGTGACAATGATCATATTGTGCAAATCCACCATTTCCCCACTAAGACTAACGTGGCTGACCGCTGACCTACTCACTAAGGCACAACCTGGAATACGCCAAGGCTTCTTATCTAACATTTTAAAGGTTTCTTATTCCACATAATTCCTTTTGTCAGAAGGAGTGTTGTTGAAGTGTTCACAATATTGAACATCACCATTTTGGTGCGTTTTTGCAACAGTGTTTTGACTACAGAAGCAGCTAGCCTGTCGTTGTTTAATGAAAGTTGGTTTACCAATGCACATGCACAGATCACGACTTCCTTACCAAGAACTTCCCAGCGTTTTCCACAAGTGGAATAGGAACTTACAAACCATTAGGAACTTAGGAAACCATTTCTACTAGCAACTAAAGACTATTTAACAGGAGGACGAAGCCTGAATATTTCACTTCTGACTTGGCCAAACTATGCATGTCGCTGTGTTTCATACCTTTTTTTAAAAATTAACCATGTAGTCACTTGTAAATATGTTAACTAGATATTTAACTTATCTTTGCTTAACGCTTAACAACTTGAGTCTGCTTTCCACGTTTATTTGACTCTAACAATGCCAAATCTCGTGTTCTTGTTTATCTAATTTAGGTCATATCTTGTTAATGTAAAATCTTGTTTATCTCCTTTCTCTCAAATCTCGTTTATCTGATTTATCTCCAAAAGCATTCATCTCAATTATCTCATACATTAAAATTCTAGTTTCAAAATTTAATTTTATGAATTTTTACATTCAAGGAAAAAATAACATTAGTATTAAAAGATGTCTTTGTGTATAAAATACGAGTGTAAGCCTTAAAAAAACTTAATGCTCTAAGGGAACAGATACAAGAAAAAAACATGTAATCCATTACTGTCGCACTAGTATGTGTAAAAGAAGTTCCAACTTGTTTTTCGGATCGCTGGAGACTCTTTTACAAGTTTTAGTACGACGTTAATGGCTTACATGTCTTTGTCTTGTACCTGTTCCTATAGAGCATTAAGTTTTTTACAGTTTACATCCCTATTTTAATCATTTAAGCATTTTTTAATACCAATCTATGCAAATTTTGTGCTTGTTATCGAAGGGATCTGCTGACTCACAAGACCTGGAAAAGATTCTTTCTGTTTGGGGTGAGCAACGTACTAGTTTAAACTTGATCCAGCTAGTATTTGCTTGCACAGAACAAAAGCTACCAGCTAGAGGCAATAAAATGTTCATAGCATTCAGTTTATTTGTCTATGCAATCGGGGTGTCAACTTATTTCTAAGCAATCCAAACGTGCCTATATTATGTTATGAAGGCATACGTGTTTAATGGCAAACGTTTTCCAAGCAGTGCTTCGGTATCTAGAAAAGCCAAACTAGAAAACATATGCGAAGTAATTTTCGCTACGGTAAGGAGTGATCAGAAATCTCGCGTAGAACTCTCTGGCAACCTCTTGGTGTGATTGGCTCAGGAATTAATTGTCTCCCAAGCACGTTTTCTACGAAAGTTTATGCAGTATAACTTCTAGCTAATCATATACTGGCACAGGAACGCTTGTTTTTTACTAGCGTGCTGTTTCTGCAGCAACGAAGGTTTGTGGGTGCGTCAGCATCATGCCTTTGTTGGGCAAGCTTTACCCAAAAGTCCTTAGTTTCATGGAGCAAAGTACTAAACCAACATGTGGATTAAAATATCAATCCTGGTCACTTGTTCACTTTGGGAAACAAAAAGAAATATAAACCATTTTTTTTTCTCTCCATGGAATGAATTTTTGCTATTTTCACATTCCAATATACAATTCATTTTTTAAAATTTCAAGCAGGAAAAATCAAAACCCTTTAGGCAAGAGTTTTCACAACCTTTTACTGAAAGTTGTGAAACAAGAGAGAGAGAGAGAGCGGGGGGCAATGAAGTCAACCAGCTTACACCCACTTTTTGAGACACTACTGAGTAATTTTAACCTATGGACTGCCACAACATATGGACTGCCACTGCATTCAACGACTGCATAGCATTTCCGATTATAGTGTTACAAACTGTTAGTAGTGAAGTGTCGTACAATGATTGGGTAGCTTCGAACCATGTTTCTGAAAGAGCAGTACTTATGAAAAGATCCTGCATGTTGAACATAGGACTAAAATTATTAGTTAATAAATGAATGACTTAGCAGGTATACAAAACTGGTCGACTTCAATACTTTTTTGATAATCGTAGTACCTGTTCAAAACAATGTAGTGCAAGTTATGGTGCCAAACTTACCACAAAATCAACAGTCACTGTGAATCAGTTGTACATTAAAACTTTCAGAAGACAACCACTTTTAGTTAAAGATAGGCATTTTACGTTGAGGTTTCATGTTTAGAGGTAAAAATGTCAACTCACTCAACTGTTTTTGATGAACGTCAGCGAATTTTCAATCCGTGAAGATATACTCGATTGGTTTAGATTCGTTGATATCTTTGCTATCATGAAAGCCGAGGCCATTTCCATTGTGCTGAAAGCTCTCACCAGCGGCCACCCAAGCATACAGTTCACAGTTGAACAAGAAAATGAACAGCATAAACTCCCCTTCCTTGACCTCCTCCTCGAACGCCACAATAATAAAATAACCTTTCAACCATACCAGAAACCCACCCAAACCAACCGCACCATTGACTTCAAATCCCACCACCCTGTTTCTGTCGAACAAGCCATTTATAACGAGTTAAAACAGGCCAAAATTCGATCCATGGATCCCGACACACTCAACCATGCTACAACGCAAACCAAGAAGAAATTCAAACTCAATCAATACCCAGACAGCTTTCCACCAACCCAAAAGCCAAAAACAATAATATTGAAGAGCCAGCAACACCCATAAAGACTATCACCATCTCCTACCTACAGTCAGTATCAGAACCAATCCGCCGCATTCTTAGAGAAGCAAACATCCATGCCAGATTTTCGACACCCCCTAACATCAAAACCCTCCTCCGACCGCCATCAAAACCCATTCCAACAGCCTTAAGATCCAACGTTGTTTACAGGATTCCATGCCTCAAATGCCCTACTACATACATTGGGCACACAAAACGCTTAGTCAAAATAAGAAATTCCGAACACAAAACCGCTGTTCAACAGTTTGATTTAAATGATGGTCTGGCAGTATACCACGTCGACACCAGACATAACCCCGATTTCGATAATACCGAAATTTTATTTTTTGAAAAGAAATTGTGTCCAAGGCTCGCCCTCGAATCACTCGCAATAGCCACACAAAATCCACCACCATGCAACCTAACTAAAGGTGCCTTCAGCCAAATCAAAGCCCTCCTTCCCATCACCCACAAAACCATAGCAGCACGAAGCACCAAAACTGGCCCAATCACAACAGGGGCAATAAAGCAATAAAACTTCAAAAATCAAACGTACACTGCAGAGTCGAAGAAGCTTAGATGTAGTCCAAGTGTGTGTTCCAGATGTCGTGTAAATAGTGTAAATATTTTTTTGGCCTGAAGAAGAACCACGATTTGGATTGAAAATTCGCCGACGTTCATCAAAAACAGTTGAGTGAGTTGACATTTTTACCTCTATAACCACTTTGACGCAGAATTATTTGAAGCCTTGCGTTTTAAGTATTATCTTCCAGTACAACATTTTTTAAAACTTTATTCACACTGTTAATGAAAAGTTACTTTAAATTTTTAAACTCCACAGTGATTGTACCTTCAAAGCATTACAACTAGGGCAGCAACCATATCACACATTACTTGGAATATAAAGAAATAAGTAAGTTAAAAGTATAAGTTAATTATTGTTCCACCGTCATCGTAGCAGTTTCGTAAATGTACACATACAATACCTGAACACAAATTTTGACAAAAAGATTTGCACTGAGCAGTGATGTCCCTTGAACAAATATTTTTTTCTAAGATTTACAACTTCACATTCTGAAATGTTTCTGTGAAGTTGCAAAAACCATCTTGACATGCTCTGTTTGAAGGTGTGTAGACTTGTGTAAACACCAAAATGGTTCTCATGACCTTGAGAGTTCACATAGTTATTTAAATTTTCATTCAAATTTTCCATTCTCGTCCGCTCAATCTCAACTTGAAAAATACTATCGCCGAAAATTCGCAAAAATATGGCGATAGTATTTTTCAAGTTGAGATTGAGCGTACGAGAATGGGAAATTTAAATGAAAATTTAAATAACAATGTGTGTAGAATAAAAAAAAAAGATTTGAAAATAAAATAGCAGAAGTAATACTTACACACAATTTCTTGTAGATAAATCCCTATGAATAATTTTTCTTTTGTGTAAATACTGCATCCCTTGCGCAATCTGAATGGCCATGTCTACAAGTTCCTGCGTGAGGATAACCTGGTAAAGACAGAAAAGTAAATGCAATGAGTAATCAAAAGTTGTATTCACATGTTGCCATTTTAATTCTGATTTGTGTTTAATAATATTATTGATTTTGTCGTAACTTGCATATTTTGTGTGAAGCAGTTGGACGCAGTAAGTTTTTTTTTATTTCAAGGATAAGGCAAACTACACTGTAAGGCACCCGATTCTACGCCAATCAGCATCATCTCACAAGATGACTCACTCGACCTCTTAACTTATAATAATAATAATAATATTAATAATAATAAAGCAAATTACAAAGTTTATTAGATAAAGAAAATGTGTATATAATGTGTGGTCATCGTGGCTGAGTTGTGAGAGGGCTCAGCCTGGTTGCTGGAGGTTTGCGGATCTGGTCGAACCCCTGGAAAGGGGACTTTGGCAAAGTCCCCGCCAAGACTGCGGGCCAGGGTAGCGTGAGAGGCTGCCATGCTCTTTCAGCAGCTATGGGAACTATTCTGGCCAATTCTGAATAATCTTTGGGCCCCTACGATGATCGGAGGTTTCCCGGATCGAATCCCTGGATTGACACCTCCCTTTACCAGCTATTTCTTCTTCTCTAAAAGTCTGGTAATGTTCAAAATTAAGCCGGTTCAGCCATACAAGCATTAAGTTGCTTCAAGGAAATTAATTTTTTTTTAAATTATAGTATATTAAAAGATTAGAACTGGTTAAGTATTAAAATTGTTACTAATGCTTTAAAGCTACAGTAGTATAAATTATTCTTTAATGAGTTTATTGATTTGGGGTTTACTCTAAATTTCTCCAATTTACAGGCAAGAAGTAGAGGAATTACGTAACGTTGACCTCATTACTGTGAGAATTTCGCCACGATGGAACTTTCAGCTATTCAGATGATCTTACTTTTATTTTTGAATTTATGCTGCAACAGGAAGTAATTCATTTTGATCACATATGCAATTTATTATGAATTATCTAACTGTCGTCATTTTGTAGCATTCATAAATATCGGCTGTATATTGTCGTCTGTCGAACAATGCTTTAAATCCTTTATTTTATATTTGTTGTAAGTTTTAATGAAACTGTCAGTTATTGTTCCATAAACACTACATATCGAATAATAGGCTATGCAAAGATGAAGATCCTACTAGAGAACTTGTTCTTGCAGGACTGAAACTGTCTTACTTATGGGATGCTTCCCTCCAACGCGGCTTATTTCGATCTAACCCTTTTGCGTACAGTTATACCTTAATTTGTGAAAACTTTACGTCACTCCCAGTCGCTTCCTCCATCTCCATCACACGTCTCTACAGCACTGTCTTTTGCGGCTGGCTCCAACCCAGTGCCAGGGAGGTGGGCGGGAAATTAAACTAGTACAATTTCGTCGGATTCTACTCGTAGAACTTCGATTCTACTGCGAGAACAAGTTCTCTGGTAAAAGCTTCATTTCTACTTCGCAGAATCCTCCTCACTGTGTTACTTATGGGACATATTAATAAATGTGACGCTGCCAGCCAACCTACTTGAAAGCCAAACACGGCCTGCAGCTGCAGCCGCCGTAGTAGAAACCTGCTGAACCAGATTCCAATTCCCGCTGGCCATGGTAGCGTATCTGACAACAAATATTAGTCCGCCCTGGCCACAACCTGTAAGTGCCGAAACTTTGCTGTCGCCAACGGCCCTGTCGACATCCTCGAGGGAGGCTGGCAAGGTTCCAAGTCTACACCAGCATCACTCAATCCACCGCACAACCAACGTGCCCCTTTCTGGGAGCCACCTGAAGACTGAAGGCCTGATTGTGCTCCCCTCTGTCCTACGAACGGACGAGGCCACCTAGTGCCCTACAACTTCTGACCCGTTGTTTTGGCATGGTAGACGCAGCGCCCAATACCAGCGCAGCACTCCAGCCCCTGTATCGCATGCACCAACCACAAAGTACTTCAGCATCACACACAAAACTTGTTCACCCCTGGAACCTATTCAGGCCAAAATCTATGCTCC
This sequence comes from Lithobius niger, assembly GCA_023313725.1. NCBI lineage: Eukaryota > Metazoa > Arthropoda > Chilopoda > Lithobiomorpha > Lithobiidae > Lithobius > Lithobius niger. The sequence continues at coordinate 35,607 of JAHWFP010059569.1, forward strand.
ATGTATCTCCTTAAGAGGAATTTCAGTGCAGCCGCCATGGTAAGGTGCTTCAAGTCAGGCACCTGGATGGGTGCTACCTTCTTAAACAAGCTGCAACAAAAGGCAATGCAAAACCACCACTTACTCTAGCCTGATGGCCGTCTCTGGAACAACTCACTTCAAACGCTGCAGTCAAGGGTGGCGCAACACCTTACAATCGGTGTCAACCACCAAAATTGAGAAACCACGGTCAGGTAGCCCGCAGGCTCAAGTACAACAATCCGTCGGACAGCAAGTCTGCCACAACTCATGCAGACACACCCTGGCTCCACCGCTAAAGGCCTACCTAGCACGACACACCAGTCACAATTCTTCGAGCTGAATGTCTGAATTCATCCTTCACAAAGGTGTACGCTACTGCAGGACAAACTGTGCACTGCACAACCATTGCACCCAGTACCGAATTAACACATCTGAGGACTTCCGACCCTGAACGGAATAACCCCTTGGCCTACATGTCCCGGCCAACACCTCGGGCTACCTCTGGGCAACCCTGCCCCAAGCTAAGTAATGTCGTGCTCAGTCTCAAAACCACCTCGACTCAATCGATACACAAACACTGGCTACACATGTTTATTGCCCAGCCTCCTAACCACGCACTTGTTGCTGCCATACCTAGGAGGAAGGAGCATTACGCCCCGCTGATCAGCAAAGTCTAGGCAACCCGCCAGAGGGCGCCACAACCGCCCAATGGGATTGGGCCTATTTTAAACAAATCATGGAGGTGGTAATCCAACATTTTACAGAGGTGGTTCTCGACACCCCACATTTGGGCAAAATTATGCTTCCAAAGCCACAATTTTTATCCACCATTCTCAGTGTGTCTCATTCATTGTGCAAATAGTGTGTGCTGTGTAGTAGTTGCAACGGCAACCAGTTGAGACAATTGCAACTGCCAGAGCCGTCAAGGCTAATGGCTCCATCGCACCGAACGGGAAAGCTTCTTTTGGTTTTATTCACAATAACCTGGGGGAACAGGCGCATAGGTAGGCCAAATTCCGTATTTCAAGAAGCAGGTACCATGTACCAGTCACCAAACGCCGCACTTCACTACAACAACCAAACGCATACTTCGTCCCATTTCCACCATGCCACATTACTCGTCTCTATCTCCCACACAGGGCATCGTATAGATATTGCTTCTGGTAAATTTGTGTACCAGGATATTTAACTCAGAAAATAACACTGAATGCCTTTACAGCCCGGCCCCTGCCTCCTCGGCTGATTCATACACGTACACACCCCGGCCACTGCCGCTTCGGCTTTTTCATTTCTTTCCTCTTTTTCGTTCATGTTATGTTCTCAACACAGCCCACCGCCGCTTCAGCTGAATCACGCACACACACATCCCGGCCACCGCCGCTTCAGCTGAATCACGCACACACACATCCACACACCGCCCGGCCACAGCTACCTCGGCGGAACCATACACACACAGCCAGGCTACTCCCGCTTCGGCTGTTTCACACACCATGCAGAAACCACTTGGTTCCAACCACTATATTCATCTATTTATTTATTTATTTAAAATAAGTTCCAATCCAAACTAGACCTACGAAAGCCTGTCAGCACTATATTCAACCACGCAGCCACGCTGCATTTTGCTGTCATCGATGACTATTCCCAGGCTGGGGGGAGGGGGGGGGGGATTGAGGCTTAATGGCGTGTCGACAGCTTGGTCATTAGCGCCAACCTCAGTCGCAGTGCAGTGGTCCGGGTCGCCACTGCACCACACATTACAGAGATATTATTCAAACCCCTAATCTAAATCTTGTCATACATCTGTACCTCCTGCAAAAATTGAAAAACACCGGACAGGAGGACAAACTTATCGCCCAATTGACGCGTAATGTCATGCGGAAGACAGAAACGACGACGAACACCATCAAGATGGCGACAATCAACAAGGAAGTGCCGGACCGTAAGTGGCCGTCGACACCAATAACATTCAGGAGGGTCAACCCCCCGCAAAAGGAAACAGTGAGTAAGTTGAGTGTGACCAATGTGTAAACAGGCCAACACCACCTCCTCATGGCGACTGCGGCGACACGCCGAGTGCCATTCCTCAACAGTGCCCTTAATAGCTCGTAATTTCCCAGGCTGGCAGCACACACAATAGTCATCTCAACGCGACACTCCACCATGTCCCACAAAATTATGAGACCAATTTTAAATTCAATACTCAATAGTGACTTTGAAACGCTGCCTGCATTTCCCCCACATTTTACTGTAATAGGCTACGAAATGATACACTCGGCCACCCTTCTTCACGGAAGCAGATTACGTAGTCATATCTGGCTGGCATTAGGCCTAACTACGCCGCCATTTTTCCTTGACTCGCAAATTCTACTTACAGTTTGGCTTAGCTCCGATTCGACTTCAGAATTTGTCATCGCCACCCCTATAAATTCTTGACACCGGGGATCAATAATCCACACGGGTCGTCCATGTTGACAGGTCTAATCATATCATTCTTCAATCTTTACTGAAACAATGACAAAACACAAAGCGATGTATGCAGCAAATTCCTCACGATCCATCCTGTGCTATGCTGTTGCAAAGGAAACAGTGCTGCAGAGAGGCGTGGAGATGGAGGCAGCGATCGGATGTGACATAAAGTTTGCATAAATAATTGTATGCAAAGTGGTTATATCGAAATGTGCCGCGTTGCCGGGTAGCATCACATAAGTAACACACAAATTTTGACCGACTTTAACGCTCCCATATACCACTTTAACCGACTGGAAAAGAGCTTTTCAATGACGCACATTTTAACCTTCTAGCCCAATTCACCAGGAAATTATTTGGCAAAAACCAAAAAAAAATACTAGATGACATAAGTAACAAAAATATTTACAAAATATTACATTTTAGGTGTCAAAGAAATGTGGCCAGTTCAATAAAACAAAAAAAAAATAAAATGCCTGTTTGTCTGGTGCTTAAATTTACAACCTCGCCCGTAAACCAATGATTATTTATTGCGTGTCCATAGATTTAATCCAGCTCCCAATTGGTAGTTTTTCGAACAACAAAACTGGGGTAGGACTGGACTCAAATTTGGAGATAGAAACAATCACTACATTTACATGTTCATTTGAACGCGCTTTGGATAGAAGCATGCATCCTCGTCGCTTCCACTGGTCTTGTAAACTTTCGTTTGTAGCACTTTCCTTCCAATCGCATATCTCTAAATGAAAACAGGTGGAGTTTGGAATTTGGAGGTGATTCGTCTTAACCCTTGTAAACACTTACTAGCGGCTTTGAAAAGGAAAGATGGTCGACATATAAGACCACCAGAGTCTTGCTGCAATTCGAATTTTTGGTAACCATTAAGTCTACATGACTAGACAAAACACAAAGACTCGCACACATCTAATTATTACCAGTGCATTAACTGACCCAATTTTCTACATGCAGCGTGAACACGCGTGAATTGCATTCTTGAATTGTATTGCTGTCTCCCGTCTTGTAAACACTCACTGTAAAATCTTTTCCAAACCACATTGCTAACGTGCTCTCTTTAGTGCATTTTTGGATAGGTTCTCGCTTATGTGTACTACAAAACTGACCTTCATTAAAAAATTAGCAAGATATTTTATGTATGCTTTAAAAAAGATATATCGCTCACATGTGCAACAAAACTGAATTGTTTTAGAAAGTATTTAGATATGCTGAAATGAAAGCATCTGACAAGTACCAATTCAAAGTTAGTAATGTTGTAGATTAGTTTACGTTAGTTCACATAAGTTCACATTTAATGTAGGCAAGTAATTCTAAGTCAGATGTTTGTCATTTGCTTCCGAGCAACAAGCTATAGTTGAGAAACAATGCAGTGTGAGTTCAGCAATGTGATGGAGTTCACAAAAATTACACTTGAACCGTTTTTTTCCATTGAAAGTATAGTAGTATACGTACGTGTGCATGACCTTCCGGAGAAAATTTACACTTCTGTAGAAAGCGTTTAAGGTTTCCGTGTGCAGCAAATGGATACAGCAAATATGGATGCTTCCTGTCTTCCAATGCGACGGCCAGCACAGGTTGAATACTACGCTGATTAAGTCCAAACATCATCATACCTTCCGCAATTAGTAAATTCACTTGAATCTGAGATGCTTGATCTGAAAATACAACTTTTTATTACAACTCTAGTGCACTGTGCATTTATAAACATCTTGGTCCATGTGTAGAAGTCTTTTATTTAATGTTGTGACATCAACCACAATGAGGTTGCAGTATTGTTTCCTCTTTTACAGTGATACAAAATAAAAAACATCCACACACACAACCAAATAAATTTCTGCAATCGTTAGCCAATGCAGCCGTTGTGGTTCAAGAAAATCAAAATGAGCTCGCAAATGGAGATAGGTAGATTTCAAAAATCAAAGTAAAATTTTGGTTTTGATGAAAAGTGCCTGCATCAATCATAGACAGTTTTATCACATTAGCTTAATCTTGGAAATGTCATACACCAGAAATATAAAAATAATTCTGACTTAGGGACAAGAGCAAAGAAAGTGATACGGAGGAGTAAATAAACACAGAAATGGCTCCTCTTGCTGCCCCCTACGATGTCAGTCGTTATTGTTAATACATTCTTTGGTGAGAAAACTGGCTGATTTTACTTTCGGATGACTGCCTAGCTGCAATTTTACCTTTGGATGACTGTTTAGCTGCAATACAAGTTACTTCCCCAAGTGAAAGTGGCCACAAACTACTCTAACCTTAAATATTTGTGTTACTCGGCCTCCTAGAATTGAAATCCTTACTCATCTTTACGCTGTGTTCAAATAAACAAAGCTATTATGGCTATCAGTTAAGAATTTGTTGTTTTTCTTAGCAGCCATTGAAACGCTAAGGAGATTTTCAAGCTGGTGTTAGAAACAACCAAACCTACGTATACAAAATCACAATAAGAGCAACTCCCACCTGACATTGTTAAAGCACTGGAACAGAAATAGTGCCTGTGTCAGTGGCTACAGCGTTTTCACTTGGATTTGGTTTTGCTATTCCCATCAGTAACAAAAGCCTACTTAGAATACTAAATGAATCCAAATGAATTACGTTTTGGGGCGAAAAGATGGAAATTTACCTTTTCCAAAAAAAATTGTGGATGAATGTAGGGAAACATTTAGAGCTGCTGTTAAGCTACAAGCAAAATGACGGATCACCACTTGAGGAAAGGCAGCAGAGTGATTTCCGTACCAAGTTTTTATCGGAGAGACTGCCCGAGAAGTGACATTAATGACACAGTAGTGAGCAAAACTATGCTTCTCACAAAGATGTGGCAGACAAATAAGGGGCAACTCGGAGATTCCTACAGACAGAGCTTGCGTGACACTGGTTGTGTGTTCAGGGCCATAGCTAAAAACTTTTTCAGTTTGGTTTCATTAATCATTATATTTTAAATTGCTTTCCATTACTGCACATTGGCTTCTTTCGTTTGCATATTGGTTTCGTTCTTTTTCATTTCATTTGCATTTGTTTCTCAGTTTTTAAAAATGAAGTAAATAAAGAAAAGAATACTAAGTTAGTGTAATGTATGAAAGGAGTTCCAAAAACAGGTTACACTAGGAAACTCTTATGAATTAATAAAAGAAGCTACACACCATAACAGAACACATATGGAGTATTGTACATGGGCCAAAAATAATCTTGTTTTACAGGAATCTACAGAATATTCGTAAAATCTACCAAGAGGGTGAGCCATAGTTTATTTTAATTTTTTTTTGGAACCGGTACTCCTTTACTTGTTTCCACTTGGCAGCCATTAACAGAGACCTGGGACAGTAAACTATTAGTTTGCCCTTGTTAAGTTTAAATACCAAACGTTTGAGAAACACCATTTTGCCGTGGCGATATGGTGCACACCTCTTACCACATGTGCACACTTCCTACCACATGAGAAACATGTAGCATCTGCTAACAGTTTCTATTACTATTTTAAGCATCCCGAACATAGTAGTACAGTAGAAGTTACGGTAATTATTTGGAGGAACTACTTTTCACGCTATCGACTTAATTCACCTACCTCTCGATCCCTTTCGTCGTTACAGTTCAGACAATTATACCGAAAACCTGGGTAAAGGCTATTTTTTTTTTTTTAAAAAGAATTATTAAAACATGTTAAAACGCTACTCACAGCCATAGTGACGCCGCCGCCATAATGCGAGATGAGAGCGCAACAAGAAAACCTGATTTCGACCTGAACATTAGTAAACGGAAATTATCTGTGACCGGACACGTTTTTGGTTGCGGTTTCTGATGTTATATGTTTAGCCGCAGTGAGTGCGGCACATAATTTGGAAAAAAATTACCATCATTTTTGTGAACAGCGACCTTGCCTACTTTGTAGATTTTACGTGTTTTTTAATATCGCCAAGTGCTTTCCCCTAATGAGCCATCATCAGGGGTAAAAGGGAAAAACAAGCCAATAAAATAAAACATCTTTTGAGAGCATTAAAGTATAAACATGCACACTCTCCCACATTCTGTATACATACCAATATAGTAAACAATCATCTCTCGCTATTTATCATGTCTAGTGCACAACATCTACTGCCAAAATTCAAACAAGTGCTTTCCCACTAATTCAACAATGCCTCCCTCTGGTGGGAACCACCAAAACAAAGATCAATGACAGGCCAAGTGATGACATCTATGAATAAGGCAATGAACTACCAGCAAAAGCAGAATACAGAATAAATGCCAGTTACATTTTCCAAAAACCAGTATAGTTGCCAACATTTTCCATCCCAATATTTTCTTTTATAACCTTGCCAGCACAGGCCTTAATGCACAAACTTTCACAAATTTTCCTTTTCCAAAAACCGTTGACATTTTTAGCAACACTAACCCCCTTCCCAGTAAATGTTATGGTCCATTTCCCAAGCGTGTCTAGCAATAGCATTCTGCTTTGTCCTCCCTTTGCCATTAAGCCTCAATCCAACCGTCCCCATAGCTAAGGCCCCAACAAATACGCTTTTTTAATCGTCTACTGGTTTTTCCTAAATAAAAACTACTGCAATCTTTACACTTTACCCAGTAAACAAGGCCACCTATCATCTTATTTTCAAGTTTTCTTCGGAAAACATTTTAAAATTTGTTGTCCCTATGGTGGTAAACAACTTTTGCTTTACCTTTAAATATCTCCCCAAGTTTTTGACCAACCTTACAACCTTAATAGGCAACTTAATGAACCTATCTTCCTTATTCACCCACGTTTTCTTACCGTCTTTCAGCAACCTATCAACCTGAACCTTTTTATAGCCACTACTTTTAATAATATTCCAAATTTCAGATTCAGTATTTTTGTAATTTTCAGCATCTGAGCAGCATTTTCCCATCTTTAAATACACCATTTACCACATCTTCTTAACACCAATGGATGGCGTGAAGTGCTATCAATGACAAGTCATGTGCTGGTTTTCTTTCTGCTCTATTCATAACAACTTTATTTCCCTTTAATTTTAACAACCATGTATAAAAACTCAACATCCCAGCCATCATCCATACTTTCAATCTCAAGTTTCAAACTGTCACAATCTTTATTCCAAGACAACAAAATCTTCGATGGAATCCTACATTAAACTGTCATCAACAAACCTACAAAACAAACTGGGTTTTACAGCCAAATTCTCTAAAGGTTTCTCTTCATAGCTTCTCATGACAAGTTCTGCCAAAATATGGATTAATGGTGAGCTCATGAACAAGCCAGATTTTTGCTTAAATAACTGTTTTCCCCCACAGGAATAATATGAAGACATAATTTCAATAAATCAACAACAACTTTCATCTTCTATTCAGTGTCACCAAAAAAAAAAAAAACACATTCACTGCACTTGTTGATGAATACATTATTAACACACTCAATAACTTTTCTGCTAGAAATGTTAGTCAACGTTTGTTTTTAACATTAACAGTAGCCAAAATTTCATCAACATTGGCACTAGACACTTTAATTCATTCAACCACTTCTCTAGTACTGCTAACACTAATAATTGAGGGTTTCAAATGTGTCTTTATGAGAGGGGGAGTATGACAAAGTGTTATGTAACCCACTAATTTTCGCAAATTTTTTAACTTCTGTTTACGACATAAATTTTTTTCAAAATCACTGGTCATTATCCCCTAGGTACTATTAAGTACATCTTAAAAAAACGAATTCATAAAAAAAACTACACAATTGATGGGGGGAGGGGGGGGGGGAGGGAATAAGAAAATGTTACATTTTTTTCAGGTAGGGGTGGGGTCATACTAAGTGTTGCACTGGTGTTACAAAGGGGACAGGGATCTAAATTGCTTGAAAAAAGTGCTACGCAATTTGTGAACGCTCCCTTATCTTCAAAACAGGGTAGGCTAAGCTCCTTTAATACAATATTTGTTTATGTTTTGAAGTTAAAATAAAAGAGACATTGTAGCCATGAAGACACCTTCAGATTTACGACAGCCAAGTGTTTTCACTTAATAAGGAATCATCAGGGAAAAAGGGAAAACGAATCAAATAAACATCTTTTCAAAGCATTAAAGTATACAAACTGTCCTACATTCTGAACACATAAAAATATTGTAAGCAATCATCTCCCACTATTTCTCATCTCCCACTGTTTATCATGTCTCATGCACAACATCAACAACCAAAATTCAAACAAGTGCTTTTCCACTACCTCAACTACAATGCCTCCCTCTGTTGGGAACCACCAAATCCAACAAAGATCAATGACAGGCCAAGTGGTGTCATCTATGAATAAGGCAACAAACTACCAGCAAAAGCAGAATAAAGAATAAATGAAAAGCCAGTCACATTTTCCAAAAACCATTATAGTTGCCAACATTTTCCAAACCTACCTTTCCTTTCATAACCTGGCCAGCACAGGCCTTAAAGTAGCACTATCACCGATTGAAAGTCTGCAGAATCTGGCAACATTTAGCGCTACCTAGTACTAGCTTACATAAAGCGATAGAATGCACAATGCCATTCCTTTTAACGAAACAAACGAAAATTATTGAGTGAAAATTGGGTAAGTCCTCGTGCACCTGAGAGCAAACTGTAAAGGTTAACAATACCACTGCCGCTAGATGGTGTCACGGCATTTTCGTCGATTTTCTCTGAGTGATAATGCATCTTTAATGCACAAACTTTCTCATATTTTTTTTCCCAAAAACCGTTAAAATTTTTAACAACATGAACCCCTTCCCAGTCAATGTTATGGTCCCTTTCCCAAGCAGGACTTCTATTTAGTCCTCCCTTTGCTTACCTGTCACAGTCTTGACAAAAACATTCTGACCACTTCCCGTTTCTTCATCTTCTACTAATATGCCATGATATATTTTTCCAAATGTTCCTAAAAACAGCAAAACCATTACAATTAAGACATCTGCTTGGTTAGCAGTACAATAAATGAAAAGCATTTCATGTGCACAATTATTTTTTTTTTATTCACTGGTTTTTGATGTTGTTCCTCAAATTAACATATTTAAAAATGTAAGCCACAAACCAGAAAAATAAATAAAATGAGAAGCTGCAACCGATTTCATCAAACATTTCACAAAAGGTTTTGAAATTCAGTTATACGGTCTATAGCAGCAGTTTTAGGATTTGCATTTTGAGGATGAAGCTATCCATCAACCCCATTATTTCTTTCTCTGCACTAGTGTTACAACTAGTGTGCAGAACTGAAGTCAAGTGAATTTCTAGAATAGAATGTAATTTATTAGGTGAGTTTGCGACTTCACACTGAGCCTCTGGCCAGAGGAAATGCTGTGCCGCTCGTTCCTTGGTGTCACCAAGAAGCAGCGAGTGGAAGGGCAGAGCGTCAGTTGCCACTGTTCCGGCAAGACGTCTTACACGCAAGAAGTTAAACAAAAATTTGCCTTCAGCCTTACACTTATGTTATTGCTAAATGCTTTTCACATGATCAAAGCATCTTCAATGCTTAAGTAAGTTAAATATGGTGCTTTTCAGATGACACAAGAATGTTTGAGTATTATAGGAAACTAGAGGAAGCCCTTGTTATGCACGGCTGGTCTTAAAAGTACCGTTTGCAACAACGGTATGGTTTGGTTGTTCATGTTTACGTCCATGTTTCACCGCATTAAGTTTTCTCAATCCTAATTTTGTGCACACTGGCTAACAAATGCTTTCACCGACTAAAGTTTGTTCAATCCAATTTTTGTGGACACTGGCTAACAAACACTGACTTTCGATCGCTTCGCTCACTCAATCAGTGCATCCTGTGACTGAAATCACTTGATGCACCGTTTTAAAAATTGGCACACTCAAGCATCGTTGCGTCGTTTGCAATAAGCCTTCTATCGATTCTAGCTGCCAACCAACGTACGTTAGTTTGATTTCATACTACACGCGTTTAGATGAAACAACACGGATTCTTTAATTGTATCATCAACAATCAACGGTTTAGACGAAAGTTTGAAATCCAGAGCACGTGGTCCCAGAATTGTTCAGCACCGTAGCAAATACATAACACGTGCACGAACACATACCAAGAATGAAAAGCGATTAAAGTGATTGTTAGAAACTTACATTGTTTCATTGTTTGGAGTCTTCTTCATGAGTCTTCATGAGTTCAACCATCTTATTATGTAGATTTGTGAAATTTGGAGAAAATGTTTGAGTTTAAAGTCAGTGCATGTTGTAAAAAAAAATTGGTAAACTTCCTCTGTCGGAGGCTACGATAAGCGACAGGCCGCCATCTTGTTTTTTCTTTATCAGAGACGCGTTTGAGTTCGCCTAATCCAGAGTCGATAGTTTGAGGACTTGACTTTGTGAAGAATAAAATTGGGACGCAAAACCGCAAAAAGGTTAGCAAATAATTGCACAATCTTGATTAGCAAGTTTGAACTGCTGTAGAAACCGTGACAAAATAAGCAGTGACTTCCGACAATGGCAGCTCCCAGTGCCAGGATAGATGGTTGGGAACGATCCCTCCTTACGTAGGAACATGTTCGTGTTCGACCAATTTATCACCCATTATTAGCAGAACTGACGATATGAAGAATTTATTTGAATGCTATGTTCATGAAAGTTTGTGAAAAGCTACACAAAGTGTTAGCCAGCAAAGAACCCGAAATGCACGCTCACTAACATTAAGCCTAACATAAATGGGAGTAGGCCTAACACGACAATAGCATACAAAACTTAACTAACAAAATTTTAAAAAATGTCAATTCGGTTCGCACCCAAATCACCATTCACCTTTTATCTAAGGGCTGCGAAGAGTCAAAAGCCAGCACCCCACCCCACCCCGATAAACGACTTTTGGGTCGGCCCTCCATCAAATGCCCAAAAACTAAACGAATCTCAACCGACGTACGGACGAGACAGACAGCACTAGGATCCACTAAAATTACTATTCCCTATTTACAACAAACTTCAGTGGGTGTTTTTCCCATTGGGTGTTTTAGAGAGCGAACACACAAATACAGTTTCCAAAAACTAAGAACAGTTATATACATTTTTACTGGGTGAAATTTCGAAAATTACGGAGCATTTTTTGCATCGACGTACTATGCCGATGCCCAAAGCGACTGTGAAGATTCAAGATGGCGGAGCATGCTGGGAATGGAGCATGGACAACGCGCTCTGGTGGAAGCATGCATGCAAAGCTTCCTTTATTTAAATTAAGTTTAAATAAGGGCGTTTGAACATTAAATAAGCGACTTAAGCTAACACTAAAGGGAAGTATTTTTCAGATAGTAAGAAAAATGTTATTTTAAAGATACCAGTACTGAAAAATCGGTAAATGACAGAAAAAGTGGATATTTGAATATATTTTAACAGTATATTTTTACAGTATTTTGATTCTGAAATTGTGCGTAACAATCTGTTTTCAACAATCAATTATCAAGAATGACGAACTTTCAGAGTAGAAGCTGTTATGGAATTTTCAATTTGAATATATATTGGTAAAAAGGAGTCACTAGCTATTAAGAGATTGGGTGAACTTACTGGACCCACCCATGAAGACATGGAATGTCTGATGCATCCCAAACTAACAGCGAAGTTGGATAAAAAGTGGCAGCAGCAGGCCAACCACGAATATAAAGATCAGAGGTCCACCGAACCGCCATTTTAAAATTCCTTGTAACAACCATGTGAGGAAGTCATTCAGTACGTTTGGAGAGACATTTCTGAAGAAGGAGAACGTTACTTCACCGAAAATTCAAAGGACTATTAGTAATCTGAACTGTATTTTCTTTTTACTGGTTGAAAAAGTATTATTTTTTTACCAATATTTTAAAAATAAAATTACTTTTACTTATCCTAAATCCTTGCCTTTACTTCAATGCTAAATATCGTTAATATGCAGGGTGAGTCAAAAGTATTTTCCAGCCGCATGAGTTGATTTAGCCACCAAAAAAACATGGATCATTGATCACCAAGGAGGGGGCTACACACTAAGATCATTAAAGGGCGCCCCCCGACCATGCCCCCTTAAATAAATTTTCCACTTCCGGCTCCTTTAGGAATACGGCAATGGTCCCAATTTGAGATATGTGCGGACAGTCAATTCGTAGTGAATGCAGAAAACAGAATGCAAATCGGTCAACAATAGCACGAGCTATGACCAAAATATATTAGTGCAAATGTTGGCCTGAGCAGTTGTGTGGATTGGTTGATTGCATGTAATAAAGAGCAATAGGGAATAGCAAACATAAGGAAATTGATAAGGGTTCGGCTAGCACATGTTTGTGTAGGTGCTTGTAGCACATGTAACAAACTAGTATTCGATCTTGAACCGCCTGTCCAGGTACGAACAGATATTTCAACAAATGTGCTGTCTGCCATAGAAACATCTACGTCATGTGACTGGTGCCTCCCTTCCCGAGATCAGTGAGCAAGAAAGAAGTCCTTTCTGTTGGCACTTAGGGGAATAGGCATTGAGATCAAGCAGGGTTGACTCCTCCCCTCACCCCCTTAAATAAATATTGCACTTCCGGTTCCTTCAGGTTGAATGCCAGTGGCTATCTGTGCTGCAAACATGTGTACAAACATATGCCAGTCGCACACTTCATCAATATCGTTGCGTTTGAGATTTCATACTGTAATTATTACATGCAATAAACCGATTCACACAACTGCTCAGGGTATTATTTTATGCACTGAAGCCAACATTTGCACTGATTTGTTTTGGTCATTTCTCGTGCTATTGTTGACCGATTTACATGGTGTTTTCTGCAGTCCCCATGAATTGACAGTCCGCACATATCTCAAATTGGGACCATTGCACTATTCCTAAAGGAACCGGAAGTGGGAAATTTATTTAAAGGGGGGGGGGGGGCAGGGTCGGGGCACCCCTTAATGATGTTTATAGCCCCCTCCTTGGTGACCAATGATTGATGGTTGTTTGGTGGCTGAATCAACTCATGCGGCTTCAAAATCAACTGGGTCGATACTTTTGACTCACCCTAAATACTGGGTGTTCCAAAAGTCCGAGAACACCCTCACAACTTTTTTAGGAGTTGAAAGAAAATAGTGAAACTTTGGCAATGTAAGATTAGTTAAAGGATCTACCTTTTCGTATAACCAGCATTACGCCAGTCCCCAGGAGCCCCAACTTAAAAATTTTTAATGGAATGGGGGGTAAAGGATACCTTATTTGAAAGGTCTTCATTAGGCGAGTAAATTGCTGTAATGATAGCTTCGATACGAAGAGCCCATCCAAAATGGCGGCCGGTCAAATATTAGTAATTTTCTCTGCATCCCTTATGTCTTACTCATGCTGAAGTCATCGTAAAGGGACGTAGGTGGCAGCAAAATGCTTCGTTCAATTTAGTTCGATCACACCTACAACGTCTTTTGCGGTTTGAAGCCCAGAGTGTGGGCCTCAGTGCCCCCCCCCCCCCCCAAGCTTACACTCTGTGTTTCAAACCACAAAAGACATTGTAGGTGTGATCGAACTAAATTGAACGAAGCAATTTGCTGCCACCTACGTCCCTTTATGACATCTTTAGTATGAGTAAGACATAGGGACGCAGAGAAAATTCCTATTGTTTGACCGGCTGCCAATGTGGATGGGCTCATTGTATCGAAGCTATCATTACAGCAATTTACTCGCCTAATGAATCCTTTCAAATAAGGTATTCCTTTAACCCCCATTCTGTTGAAAATTTCTAAGTTGGGGCTGCTGGGGCCCCCCAAGGGGGGGGGGGGGGGCTGGCATATTGCCGGTAGTACGAAAAGGTAGAGCCTTTAACCAAACTTACATTGCCAAAGTTTCACTATTTTCTTTCAACCCCTTAAAAAGTTGTGAGGGTATTCTCCGACTTTTGGGATACCCTGTATTCTCCATGCTCAAAACCTTAAAATTCACTTTAAGAAGCTTCCTTGGCTCCCCACTGTGTGGCGCTCTGCTGATTCCTAGCAGGCACTACCACACTTATCCACCACAATCGTTTATAGAACTATTTGGTTCAATGAAAGCAGGGATGGTGGGCGGGTTCACTAAGGTAAGTATTTTAGGATAAGTAAATCCTAAATTAAGTAGTAGTAATTTTATCTTTAAAATAACATTTTCACTTCCATCCGAAAATACTTCTTTTTAGTTCATTGTTGACTTAGTCCAAAAGGAGGCCGTTCACCTGAACCCTAAGCCAATTTACAGATAGAACCTTACAACATACGTTACAAGTCAGAAGAAGGTGTTTATCTGAAGCACATATAGAGCTCCTGTGGTCCAAGCCGCAGCTGTGGGAATACGTATCGTCCACTTAGCTTCAGCTATAACATGCTCTCTGAAGTTGGAACAACAAACAACCCTTACAAACATCCCTAAGGTTGGGGCTGACAAAAGTGCTTCCAATTACGGGCAGAAATCGTTTCAGCCAGGGGCACCACAACTGTGAATGTCCAGGATGATGCCAATAGTCACTGCATTGGCCGTACTTGCAGCCTCATGTCCGAATGTCAGAAAGTCCTACTGGCTCAGGGTCTTACCCGCCTCCTGTAATGAGGTAAGTAGGATGGAACGGGCGGTAAGATTTGTGGACATGTTAGCAAGTAACTGTGTTACGTTGCCTCGGTGGGTGCATCACCTGCCATTGACAACCACAACAGAGGAAGGTTATCCTCCTAGGAGGAAAGGGTTATCCCTGCTGGCACCACACCTGTTGCCTGTTCTAGATCCGTCCAAGATGTAGGGTCAAGATTTCTCATCCCACACCAATGATGTGCACCTCACCCGGACTAGATTGGTCTTGGGTCTAAGGGTAGCACCACAGACTCCAGAGCTTAGCTTGAATCTGAACCAAACTTTCAAGGGGGTTACCCCAGATTGGAGCCCGCCAGTCTCCCGAGGTGCAAATTCGACCTCACCAAGTCTTAAGGACTTAAGGCATTAGCACGTGAACCCGTCAAACTGTAAATCTGTTTGTGGCCTCAGGTAAAGCTACAGGTAGTTAACTCTCCGTATAACAATTTTCAGTCGACGTTTCTTTCCAAATTCTCCAAGGTCATGTTTCCTGCACGTACGTCCTAAGCAGTCCATTTCGGTTAGCTCCTTCAGATGAATGCCCTACGCTTTGTTGAATGCCCCAACCAATCAAATTTTACATGAAGCAATTACATGTGCCTACTGCTCATGGAACAGTTAAGGACCTCAAATGCTGCTCCCAGACTGAAGCAAGGGAGGGGGGGGGGGGAATGCGAACGAACGTATTCAGATCCACGAAGGGCAAAACTGATTCTTGGTTAACCTCGTCCCAATCTGGTTTGCCTTTACGTAAAAGCCTTTACAGGCAAATCAAGTTCTATGAACCTAAACGAAAGTTATATGGGGCGGGCCACCTTCAACACGGCGATGTGGCGAAGCCGTGTGAGCTGGCGTAACAAATGCCCCACTCATCGCCTACCAGTGCAACATGCAGACGTTGATCACAGCCACAAGACACTTGTAGTAAGCTGCAGGCGCTGTAGATTTTACGTTCTCCCAACTGAAGCCATGGCATCAGGAGACAGTTTTTCGAGGTAATTCCAATCGGAAAATCCTAGGATCTTTTACATGCCACAATCGACATGAGCACGAGGCATGAAAGGCCCTTCTCTTCCCAAAAATGCCAGGGGTGGCTGAAGTCAGAATTGAACGCGGGACATCTTGCACGTCAAGTGGACGTGCTAACCATTAGGCGCTTAAAGTAAGAGGGGGAACTCGTTTTATCAGCGTTGCACGTAATGCCAGCTCCTACTGGGGAAATCCCTGCCATTAATGTGAAAAGAAAGGGATGACCAAGCAACACGTTCCATTTTGATGATGTAGGCGTAAAAGGGGGATTCATGGACTACTGCCATACCACTTTCTTAAGAGAGAAATTGCCAGCTGTGAAATAAAAACTGAACCCATTCAACGGGCCCACCACAACAAAAAGCAAGCATAGAAAAGGAGTACGAGTTAAAGAACCAGACCAATGGAACTTAACAGCAACCGAGTCTGCCTCGTGATGACCGGAATCACACAGAGACAGAACGTCTAATGGAAAACTAACACTTCCACCATTGGAACCCGGTCCAGTGGGAGCCGAAGCCTGAACCACAACACAGAACGAATATGCACCTTCTCGCCTAACTCAATCGTCCGCAGAATGAGCCCACAGCAAGACATCTGAGCAGGAATGATTGGCGCTACTAGTGGAAAATCCAAACGAAGTGTAATGCCCCTATGTTTGCACAAAACAAAAGCCCTTTTCACTTAACGGACCTAAATTTACTTTTCGTAAAAAAGGTCGCACAATACAACTGAAAAATCATAAGTCCGTGCCGAAAAATCAGATTCGAAGTGTCCGTGCCGAAAAACCAATTACATTTTCGTGTTATCTGGGTTGAAAATGTGTGCACGAGACCACTCACTGAAACATTTAAAGTCAGCATGACTATGGCTGCAGTTGCCACACCGGGCCAGGCACAATGTAAAATAAGTTCCTGAAACCAAGAACTTAAGAAGGTTCCAATAAAACCCTTTCTCTAAGAAAAGGGAGGGCGTACGGAAGAGAAAAAGTTAAACACTGGTTCGTACTGTCTAGCTTGTCGTGTCTTGAAGACAAGGACGTGTCCGGTGTAAAACGCACTATGTATTAATCATTACCAAAGACTTCAGAAATCGAATGTGCAGGTTGTGCCAGCAGACGTGGGTCAAATCTTCCGACTTAGTTCACCAAATATGAAGTAAACAGATTGGAGTACAAAAACTGTTTCAAAAGTAGAAACCAGGATAAAACACCTTTAATTCACGAACATATTAATGTTACCAGTTTAAGTGCACATAAATCACCAAAGAGTTTACTTGCAGAAAAACCAACCAAGAGGAACCCGAATGATGTACCAAAATAAGAATTACTGTATGTTTAAGCACATAGTGTAAAGAGCAGAAACCCCAAAGGGAAGTAGGCCCTAGCCTACAAACCTGCAGTGACACAAAACGAGGTGAGTGCCAGCAAGGATCCAAATGTGCCAATTGGATAAAAATAGGGTTCTAATCAATTCATCTTACAAACATTAAACCCAGTGAGTAAATTGGTAAAGCGTGAACCTAGTTACACACCAACGAAACAACATCTACGAAAATCCAACCAACTTAAACAAGAAACCAAACAGTTACGGTTAGGAGGCAATACGGGGGATGTGCGGTTGAATGCGCATCGATAGCTAGGTCATTAGCGCCAACCTCAGTCACAGTGCAGTGGCCCAGGTTGCCACTGCACCACATATTACAGAGATGTTAACCAAACCCCAAATCTAGATTTTATCGTATATCTGTACTTCTTGCAAAAATTGAAAAACCTAGGACAGGAGGACGGATCACCCAATTGACACTCTTTATGTCTCGCAGTAGGGGGATCGGCAACGAACACCATAAAGATGGTGACAATCAACAAGAACATAACGTACTGTGAGTGGCTGGCGACACCAATGAAATTCAGGATCGATAACCCACCTCAAAAGGAAGCAATGAGTCTGGTTGGTGTGACCAATACACAAACAGGCTGTAACACCACCTCTTCCCGGTGATTGTGGCAACAAGCCAAGTGCCAGTCCTGGAGAGTGCCATTAATAGCCCGCATTGCCGTCTTGTTTGTCCCACAAGGCTTGCCATGCAGCGAGCAATCTCAGACGTAGAGCCGGAAAGGCGTCCGAGGGAACAAGGCACAGATCGCTATCGATGGGACCAGTCGTTGCAGCATTGGAAGGCTCATTCCCAGCTATCCCGACATGGCTAAGGATCCAGCACCAAATAACAGCTTTCTGCTGACCACGTAAGTGAGAAGCAGAGCTTAGATTCGCTTTGTCAAGCCGGGGTTCCGAAAGTTGTATGTCGCCAAGGATTCCAAGGCACTCATGGAATCACTAAAGATGATAAAATGCGTGTCCCGAAGGTCAAGGATCCATTCAACAGCCAGACCGAGTGCCAGAAGCTCTGCCGAAAACGTAGAAAACCCTGATGGAAGGCGATGGGAAACAGTCACGCCCTCACGCACACAAGCACATGACACCCCAACTGGCAATTGTTGGACCCAAAGTCTGTGTCGGGAAAGGCCTCAATGGAAGCGGCTCTATTTCCCAAACCCAAGCACGACAAACTACCAAAAAAAAAATATACCACAGAAGCAATCTACTCACTTTTGCAGAAAAACCTTGTCTGTGGATCAGCACAAATGAAGGCGAAATGCATTGCGTTTGAGCTGAAAAACATCCCAACAGAATCAGTTAGGACATGAGCCGGGGCTGCCGATACATGACCAACGGCCCCAGAAGAAGTGGGGATGGCAGGAATTCCCTTTCAATTAAGTGATTAGGCAACTTGGCAATTTGGTGACTAGGCAATAAGGCCATTAGGAGATTTGGAAAATCGACCATACGGTGATTCACTGATTCGGGGACCTGGCGATTAGGTAATCCGGTGATTGAAGATTAGCCAACGTGGCGTTACATCAATTTGGGGACATCAACATTTAGCACCTGGACGAATGTGAGGTGTGCCTGGGCCTTTCCGCAGTGGGGCAAATGTGGTGATTCCTCCTCCACCCAATGATTCCATGTGCCCTATACTGTTCAGCATGCCGACTATAAATTTGTAATATAAGACACATGCGGTTTTTTTTTTTATCACATTAGGCGTACTCGTCTCAACAGTCGTGGCATATGCATATCAGGTTTCGCCATCGGAGGAAACTACCCAATCAATAAGTGTGCCTAAAATGGATTTTGCCACCAAGGTGAGCTACATCCGAACATACTTGGCGTATTGAACGCTCATTGGAAGTAGCATCCTCTTGAATTATGTGGCAGATGAGCATGGTCATTTCTGTAACGCCCGACACTATAACCTGTTGCCGTTCAACAGCTACGACCTTACCACTGATTTGACTCTGAATTTTGCCAACTGGGCACTTTCCGCTCGCACTATGTTTGATTACGTTCGGAAGTGTCGTTAAAGAAAATAAATTAGAAACAAATTCATGCCTACGTTTCGAGGAACTGCTTGGTCGGATGGAAGCCAAGGGAGGCTTTCCCGTTGACTCGCCCTGTCTTGATGAGCAGGCAATGATGCCCTCATTGCGCTGCTGACTGAATGGGAAGCAAAGCGTTGATTCGCGTCGCGTTGAATCGGTAATTCAGTGTCCTCGATAGCCAGCAACAGAAGGGGGGGGGATCTCGAATTGTGTGAATAAAAGCTGGAGGTAACTCTTTATGCATTTGAAATGGTATTAGACGTAATTCAGTGTTGCGACCATTACTTGTCAATCTTAACGAATGTCAATAGAAAGTCGGTTGCTCTTGTTGGATTCCTTTGTTCGCATTCGCCCACGATTCCAGCCTAAAATCCTGCCTACAACAGTAAATTTCGTCCGGAGTGTCTGAAATTCATCGAAATTGAGATGTGGGCTGGAATGCCTAAGTTGGGAGCAAAAATTCTACCCAAAACATTGGAAGGGGGACATTCAGGAAATGGAAGGGAGAGGCGAAAGGAACATAAGAGTTGGAGGAACCGTTTTGCTGGCTTTCAGCCTCGGAAACCTACTTGGTTCGACAAACGCCATTAACATCATTTTCTAGAGAGACAAAGTTTGCAGAGGTTTGGTTAAAAAGACGTGTCTAAACACCAGCCTACTTCGGTGAGATCGCATTTCGTTGTCTCAGCTCATATGGAAAATACAGTGCAGTGGACATCAGTGGCGGAACCAGTGGTGGGCTGGGATGCGCTCCAATTTGAGACATTCTGGCGCCCTCCATGGCTCTACTGGCGGCTGGCTCTGTGCCTCTCTGAAGATGTGACTTGCCACCATACCAACCAGTCTAGATCTACCTTTGGTGGACATGCAATCTTGGAACTTTGTATACCTGGCAGTGGATTTCCTTTGCATCTAACAAAACAAGAACCAACATGCAATGCAAACTGTCAATTTAACAGTTTACCCCACTATCGATGTGGCAAGATGATGGTGTGTAGCTTTTAGAGCAGTTCAAAGTTTTACGTGTTTAGACTAATCATACAGCTCAAACGCATTACCATAAGCCATCAGTAATATCAGCGAGATCATGATTCCTTTTTGGATACAACAAAAATATAAATAAATAGGCCCAGATGCCAAATAAATTAAAAGTCTGCAATACATTTGGACAGCAATCTGACTGCTGAACTTAAACACCATATTGTGGTAGACTGCCAATTTTTATCCACAAAATCAATATCGTGTGAATGTGTTGGAAAAAAATACTGATACTTAATAATGGAAAATACAACATATTCCCCTTTTTAAAAATGTCACATAGCTTACTTTGAAAATTCGATTCCATGTTTACATCTTGTACGCTTAGATTTCAAAGTAAAGGATATTTACCATTCCAATATCCAGGGCCCCTACAACAGGGGGGGGGGGGGGGGGT
>JAHWFP010059569.1:56938-70219 GCA_023313725.1 Lithobius niger
GAGCGGTGATGTGGTAGCCTGACGAAGACAGTCGTTCTGATCGATCCCCTCCAACCTCAGAAATACCAGACTGTCGAAAATTTGCAAGGATATTGGTAAGGATATTACAAGGCATTTGGTAATGGTCAAAATTGAGCCGGTTCAGCCATACAAGCATTAATTGCTTCGGCTGACATAAGGCTCGTCAAATTTATTTAAAAAAAATATATAAATATCCTTTACTTTGAAATCTACGCGTACAAGACGCAAACATGAACATTCCCCTTACCTTCTTGTAAAACTTCTTTTAGTTTGATTTTTTCTCGTTGTACTGAGATCTCGACAAGGTGGTCAGCAAGTTCTGACGAACGTAGACCGTTCACCACCTGGCCAGGAACGAATCTCCGGAAACTGGAGTAGCCTAGGAGAAAGACAAATTTTATAGTTAAGCCAAACATTTCAGAAAAAGGAGCAAAAAATAGTGACAGATTAACTGTGGGCAACTTTAGAATGTACAATTATCAACAGTGTTATTTACTAGTCATTGTTCGTGAGTCTGCATTACATTTCTGCATATTAGCCTGTGGCTATAGGTGTTACTTCTGACTGGGTGATCGTGGTTGGGACTAGAAACTTGTTTGCTGCCACTTCTATCATGGTTTACTTAGGCAGCCTTGCTTTCGTGGGATGATATTAAGGAAATATTTATTTATTTCGTGGGATGATATATGACTTTCCAGGGCAATAGGTTTTGTAAACTTGGCAGCCTTCGCAACGACAACGCTATTAGGTATAAGATGTGTATGCAACGATACGTAGGATGCAGCAATTAATGCAGAAGTTACTGACGAAGGATGAGTCAATGAAGACACAGTTTACAAAAAATCAACATTTATTCGCGTCACGCGAGACTTCCCGTACTGGCGGCATAGTGTAAAGCATTCTTGCATGTCCCTCTTGTACTTGGCAGGCTTCGTAGCTGGTTCCGCTCCTAGGCTTGCCATCACGTACCTAAATGGAATGGGTGACGTAAAAGGCAAGCACAAGACGACAAAAAAAAAGCATGGTTTTTTTGCAGGTGTGTATGTACGTATGTACGTTAAAGTGGCACTATCACCGATTGAAAGTATGCAGAATCTGGCAACATCTAGTACTTGCTTACACCAAGCAAATGAATGCACAACGGTATTGTGTGAAAATTTGGTACGTCCTTGTGCACCTAGGAGCAAGCTGTATAGGTTAACCATATCACTGACACCGGATGGCGCCGTGGTGTTTTCGTTCACTTTTCAATCGATTATAGTCCCACTTTAAGCTGTTTTTACAATAATTTGAAGAGCTTTGTAACATTCAGCTATTGTTTATTCCAGCCATTTGATTTAGACAAACATCATAAAAATTAAGGTAAAGACAATTTGTCCTTTCAATTGTAGCTCATCTACGAACCAAGAGGCAGTTAAAAGTTCATAGTACGCATCCTGGCCACGAGACATTCTTCATTATATTACACTAATTTATGCAGGTTTAGATCATCTTTCCAAGCATTCCTTTTATGCTCCTTTAATTGCTATGGACTTTGCCATTTGTTGGAGCATAGTTGGATGCACAAGCATACGATCAATTCTTCAACAGTTAGACATTTTAAAACAAGGTAAAAGGTGACGAAAAGAATGAGTCCACTAACGAGACCTGACTCACAAAAGGCATGCATAAACAATGTTTTAATTTTCAGCGCTGATAAACATATGTACATCTTGTTTACCTACAACACGAACAAAATGAGCATGGTATATAAAAAAATATGGTACTGTACATTATACTTACAAACAAATAAAACATGAAACTTGCAGGGACCAGCCCTTGACTAAATCAACTGGGTGCAGCCATGTTGGATGGTGACGTCACAATACTGTTAATGTTATATTTACTGGGAGGTTATCAAACAAGGATTTCCATCTTCGATGGCTTGGGAAATTCTTGACCACGTTCATCACGCTTTATGAATTAGCTGAAATTGTATATGCTTCTAGTTGGCTACGGATCTTTTCAATTGGCTCTGTGTAGAGACCCTCAGTTTTGCCAACTAAAATGGTGTGGTTACAAGATTCGCTATGCTTAAAAACCGCATATTTGTCATAATTCTTAGAAATGGCGCCTGCGTGGTCACATTTTCGGACCCCTAAGGTCCGAAAATCCTACATAAATTGAGGTGCAGGAGTCACACTTAATAATGTTAACTACCCCTCTGTCTGAGTCAGTTTTGGGTTAAAAATGGAATTCACCATATTTTGGCACGTGGGTATAGCAGAGTCGGAGTTACTGAGGTCAAAAGTGTCTGAAAACATAACATTAAAACATTGTTTATGTATGCCTTTTGTGAGTCTGGTCTCGTCAGTGGACCTATTCTTTTCGTATTCGCCACTCACAAATTAATTACTACTAAGGTAAAAGCTGTTTAGCCGATTTGAAAGAAGCTGATTCAGAACAAGGTAAAAGTTGGTTAGCTAATTCCAAACTAGGTTAAAGCTGAGTTGCAGATCAGACTGCCATTTAACTGCAGTACTCTACGAAAGTGTATTGACTTACTTCCTGACTTACTGCCAGATGAACTGGCATTGTTTGGTGTTTCAACCCTGAGGAATGTGTGGGCCTGGTTACACAGCCCGGCTGTACTTCGATGATCACTGAAATGATAAACATTTTCATGTTAATTTCTCTGAAACTTACAGTAAAATATACACAATACAAAGCAATGTCTTTTACTAGCGTGCGCTTCCAAATGAAAACACTGATCAGTATTCACTAATACAACCACACACGGTATTAGGGTAAATCATAACTGCATGTTTTACAACTGAGTTTCAATTCATAGAACCTATGGTGAATGCCAAAAATAGCATCCAAATCCATGAACGGGCACATTTATACAGCTTCCAAAGTGTGAAGGCGAAGAAATAAAAGAGTGAGGGTTAGTGTGATTCACGATAGGTTGGGAGCAGCTAGCAAACTGTGACAGCTGAGACAAAAGAAAACTCCATTTTATGTCTTTCTTGGAGAAAAAGTGCATCCTGCCTCAGCATCGTGAAGTCATAACTCGACAGCAACCTCGGCAATGCAATCAGGTCAACCATAATGCCGTCATTTTGCGGCCTTGTAATTAACGGCGAGACAAGGCGAGCTTTTCAGCAGTCAAGCAGTGGGTGTTATTTGGAATATGTTTCACTGTTTCAAAAGAGTCAAGAATCTGCATCTGTTCATCATTTATGGAACTGCACGGCTTTTAGTCACAAATGGGTCATTAACAAAATCAGGGAGAAGAATTTTTGATACTTGCAAGTTGGACCTTGCAACAAACGATCCCATTATCATTGAAGGCTGGCACTTCATTCGCCTCACCAGGAAAAAAACAGTGTTATGATTTTACTACCTCGTTATAAAAATGTGGAAAAATAAAGGTCATTACCCAAACCTGAATTCATAGAGGTAAATTACCTGCTACATTGTAACCATATTTCTAGGACTAACTGAAATCAAGAGAGCTGTCAAAAAACTGACTTAGCCTCATAGGAAAGTTAAGAAATATGAATTACCCTGGTTTTAACATCTGACTGTATGTTTTGTTAAACCCATACCTTGCTTTTTAATTGTTTACTTTGTGGTTCTAACATGTTTTAGTCATTCAGTGCATGTGAAACCTGTACAAATCTGTAACATCTGTGTAAAGGAGCAATGTTCAGAAAGACATTCAAAAATTGATTGGAACCATCTAAAATGAATTAACAGTCACAAAAAAGCTTGGCAATTTGATCACAGACAGTGCTACTGATTTTTCGAACAGTCAGCGAGTTATTACTTCTTCACATTGAGGTTATATATACAGAATAAAGAATAAGAAAGATTAAGTCATGGAATTGGTTTTACGTAATTTAAATCCAAATTTGAGTTAGAGCCAGAAATTATAAATAGGGTAGGCCTAGATCTCCACACATTTCTATTGCAACACGGTATAAGCCAAGCAGCGCAGACATACAAATTAAACATGTTCGTCATTCTCACAAAGAATTGCAGGGAAATAATCTTCCTATTTTACTATTATGGTCACCCTCCACTTGCTATAGCTTGCAACATTTACTTAATAGTCTAAGACAAAGGTAGAAAATCGGTACACCCAATAAGTAAAATCATCAGACGGACCAATCATAAGGATTGGAAGCACCTTTAACAATGTACTGGTAAGAGTACAGGCATGTATTGCGATCATATCCTTGAGACCATTGATCTGCCTTTCTTTATTTGCAATTTAGCCTGTTCCCAATTGATTTCATCTTTCTTTTGGTTAATAATCAATAGACGTTGGGTGAAAAACAGTCATGAACCGTCTAGGTCAACAACAGCTTTTAATCCCAATAGGGTTTGGAAGCAAGGCTGTCCAAAGTCAGTGGTATCCACCTGAGATGGATTAGAATTTCAATAACTGGGTTTGACGTAACCGTTTAGGATTATTTTTTAATATTTTATTGTACGCTAGCTGTCTATTTATAATTACTTATTGCATTTGATGTTTATTTTGTTTACCTAAAAATACCTACATTTAGAAATAATACTATCAAACGCCCATGAGCTTATGCAGTTAATTTGGATGAAATCTGGGAGTAGGCATTAAAACACGCATAATTTATTTTATAAACTTCCATCCAGAGAAGGAGTTTTCTCTATCACGGAAGTCGGCGATAAGCGGTCGGTAACGTACATGATCTGGATTCAATCTAGCTTTAATGCAATGCCTTTATTCTCATTTATTCATTAATTTAGTTTATTAGAGCTTCCCGCCACCAAATTCCAACTTAATTCACAATTTAAACTAATTTATTACGAAATCATCTGCAGTTATTGACAATATAGGTAGGTAGGTTGAATTTGACAGGACCCGGGCTACATGGCCGTCAGACTCAGGACTTGCATCTAAGCTTGCATAACCGGCAACTGGCAAAAACAGTGGCGATATACTGATATAATTTAAATAAGAAAACACACTTTCACCATCGCTTCAGCAAATCAGTCACTTTACTTAAATTTTCGAAGCAATTGTTCTCCTCCTTTGGAATTCTTATAACAACGGCTGGATTGGGCTGGTCAAAACTACGTGTTGTCGGTCGATGCACAAAAGTTTAAACTTCCCTCGTGTAAATCTCATCACTAATCTGTACGAGACGATCTACACTTTTGGTTGGTGGTGGATTGTTGCGAGTCCAAATATAATCAAACCTGGAGGTTAGGTTTGCATGTATGAGACGGTCAATTTTGTCACATGATGGCCCAGTGATGTTTATGACTGATTTGCTGAAGTGGTGGTGAAAGTGTGTTTTCTTATTTAAATTACGCATCTAAGGTGGCATTCGTTTCTGTTAGCTGCAGATAGATTTACTCTCGTAAATCGCCTATTAAACGCCCTGGCTTAGTTAACGCCTACCCCCAAAAAATACTTTAGGTTCAGAAATCATGTAGTAGCTTTATTAACGCCCTCCCCATCCCAAATCCCTTTAAATATTTTTTTTGCAGCAAAATTAACTAAAATCTTAACAAATTTAATGAAATCAACATTTACTCTAATGCGCTTCACAGGAGTGAGTTTACAAACATGGAAAAGTCGGTCATTGGCATGCGTGATATGGATTCAGTCTAGCAAAAATTCAATGCCTTTATTCTCATTTATTTAGTTTATTAAAGCGTCCCGCCTCCAAATTACAACATAATTCATAGGTTAAACTAATTTATTATGAAATTATTACAAAACAAACCTTCATTACCATCCAGCAATACTTTGGTTATGGTCAAGTTTGGTGGGACCCGTGCTACATGGCCAGCAGTCTCAGGAACTTGCATCTAGACTGTGAGTCCAGAGCAGCTTGAGAGCTGCTGGTCTAGATGTAAGTTCCTGAGTCTGTTGGCTATTTAGCCGGGCTACCGTAATAAATTAATTTAAACTGTAAATTATGTTGGAATTTCAATGATGGACTATCTAATATGCTAAATAAGATAATACTAAATTATTAGAGAATAAAGGCATTGCGTTAATGCTAGACTGAACCCAGATCACAACGTGAATGATCAACTTTTCCCAGATGGATTTAGGCCTAAACACTCTCCCTGGACAGTAGTAGTAAGATACAAAGATTTAATTGTACCGTAGCTTTTTTAATGCCTACCCCCCTTTTTTATCGAATTAATTTTAGACGCCCATGGGCGTTTAATAGGCGATTTACGGTATTTGCAGCTGACGGAAACCTTCCTGCGAACGATGGCCATGTAGCCTGGGTCCCATCAAACGCAACCTACTTATCAGCATCGTCAATTGTACAAGATTGTTTTCGTAATACTTTTTTAATAAATTAGTTGAAACAGTTAATTATTTTGGAATTTACAGGAGGGATGATCTATTAAACTAAATTTGTGAATAAATGAGAATAGGGCATTTGTATTGCATTAATGCTAGACTGAAACCAGATAACGTAGTGATGGAGTAAACACGCCTGAGTAAACAAGCTATTTAAAGTCGATTATCGTTACATATATGAAGCTTTTAGTTAATTTTGCAGCAGAAAAAAGACGGTTTAAGGGGAGGGCTTTAATTCCATTATTTCGTGATTTTGAACTAAAAACTATTTCGAGCATTTTAGGGTGGAGGGGAAGAGGTAGGCTTTAGCTCCAAGTGGGCGTTTAATACACAATTTACGGTACTGTGTTGCCGCATGTGACAATTTGGGGAAACTTTCTCCTCATTTTAGTCTCAGGTTGAGTGTTAGTGCCATTCCCTGTCCTACTTATACGCAGTGGCATAACAGAGTATTTCTGGGCCCATAGGCAAATTGTTTTGATCGGGCCCTGCCCCATTTACGGCCCCCCCCCCCAAAAAAAAATTTAACCTTTTCGACTGTCTTTGTCCAAATGATACACATACTGTACATTGTTCGGTTTACATTATTACCCCAACAACCAACAACTTTTCAGCCCAAAAAATTACTTCGTAATGCAAACAAACAATAATGTTTGATAATATTTATAAAAAAAAATATGTCTATGTGGTATTTTTTAGCCTACTTAACTACCGTATTATTATAAGCTTTGCTTAATAGCTACATTTTTTCACTTGTTAAATGGGAACTTGGACTTGCTTTAACATTATGCGCTTTGAACATGAAATTTACATTCTGTAGTTAGTCCACTACTTGAGGTTCTTAATGCGATACTTTCGGCATGCTTTTCTCAATGCATAAATATCAATGATGTTGTCCATCTCCATATTTCGACGCCTGGCGGGCCCCCAAGTTGCAGGGGCCCGTAAGCAATGCTTACCTAGCCGACCTGTACGTTACGCCACTGCTTGTACGGTTTGCCATTAAACCATTATTATTATTATAATTCATCGTAATGAATTCAACAAATTCACACTAATCATTCATGTCAAATTTTGCGAGCATTATTTATACATAAAATGCACATCTGAGTAGTCTACGCAAATGTAACTAACAAAAGCATGTTCTGAGAGCAAACTGCAGCACAACGGAAACGTCCCTAACATGCACGGACATATTGGACTTTTTAAACATACATGTAACTAGGAATTTGAACAAAGCTACTACAGTTCATGAAAAAAATATTACAAAATGGCTAATCAGTTGATATATTCCAGATCGTTCAGTCCATTATTCAGTCTTTTGTCACTTAAATTGTGCATGTTCATTATCATCCTGCCAAAACCCCCACTAATATTCAGCTTATTTTCATCAGCTGCCGCTTGGACATATTAACTTTACTCCACCCACTTCCTATCTCCAGGTTACATCCTTAACATTAAAAAAAAATATTGTCAATTTAGCTCGTCATAAACGCCTAACCATATTGGATGGCAGACTTGTCAGCATATTCGATGAGCCTTCTTTAAAACTAGTACACACATTTTGTGATGACATCAGCAATTTTCCTGCTGATTCATGCAACTCATTTTACCCCTTTGTGTACGTACTGTGTTGAATCGCTGCGCCGAGCTTTATTGGACTTGAGGTAGTAGCATCCAACACTTAGGACCACAATGAAAATTACACCACAGGCACAGCCCAGAGTGATGTAAAATATCTTTGTTGACATGGTGTATGCTGACGGATCTGTGAACAGAGAAAAAAAATGTTTTAGTAGTGCATATTTGACCATCATTCAGATGCCAGTGTTTTTTTTTTTTTGTCTGACACAATAAGATATTAAGTGACAATAAAGTATTGGCGCATCAGCTTGGTGAGTGTGCATACTTTGTATTTGCATTTTATTTTGCATTCAAAATTTAAAAACAACATTGTTTTGTTTATTCAAAAGTAAAAATTCTATTCATTTTGAATGCCAAATAAAATTATAGAAATAACCAAAATGCAATGAAATTCTTGCACCCCTCCCCTCAAAATGAAGCTTGTGGTATATCCACAAAGTTGCCTGCCTTATTCATACATAAGAAGGTGATGATCTTTCCAAGTTCCTTGCTATCTCCCATTTCCTTTATCTCTCATACAGGAATGACTAACAGGTGCAGAATAAAATAATGGTTGCCAAATTTACGTTTAGTTCAGTTGCAAGTTCCACAATGATGACAAAATTGTTTATTTTTTAGCACAAATAACAATTCAATTTTCTACGTCTTTTTTTTACTTCTATAGTTTACAGAACCTTTCATTTAGTATGGCTCGTACATGTTTCCGGAATTTATTGACAGCACTTAAAATTTGAAAAATTGCAAAGTTGTATTTGGATGGTGCCACAATTTAAAAGGAATAGGCACAACAACAGGTGGGTGAAAGACTATGTTTACACCAATATACAATGCATATCAAACGCACTATCTCCATAGGGATGGACTTGGGTTGAAGTATTTAAAAGTGTTAAAATAGTATACAGCTGATAAAGAAGTTAGGTTAAACTAAAATAATTACAATACAACATGTAGCTCATAACTAAGTCTAAGCTCACACAGCATGAGTAAAGCTTATAAGCACGTTGCTCATAACTAAGCTTATACCCGCTAGCTTAAATCAAATATTGCTCTGTCGCTTTGTTGTAGAACAATGGAAGCCAGTGAGTTAAACCTAGAATTGTATTTTTCCCTTAATCGACAGTGTTGCAACTGGTTGATGGATGAAGTTCTCAGAAAGGTATCCGTTACATCATGTTCAACTAGCGTCAACCCAGCTAATCCTAGTATTACAATTTATGTATTCAGACATAATTAAATCTGGTGGCTCTACATTACTTACCAATAATGACAGAGTCATTTTTGGGTGGAATCTCATCTGTAAAAATTAAAATAATTCAATCAGTAATGAAATGGTATTTGTGAAGACAACCCAACTACCAGCATAAGCTATAATCATATTATAGGTCATATCAGTATGGCTGAGTGGTAGAACTCCGGCCTTTGGTTTCAAAGGTCGTGGGTTCGATTCCCCACTAAGGCAGTCTGACATTAAGTCCAAAAGGCAACGTAAATAGGTTTGCATCTGTATTTATTAAACCTATAATTAATCTATGTCTATGTTCTGAAGATATTAAAAAAATAAAATATATTGTAAATTAAGTACAGCATTATTTACAACAATTGCATCTATAAGTAACGTTACATCTTCAGTGACGCAATTATTCATACGATAATGGAGCATGTGATGGGGAACAATAACTTCTGTGAGGGATCCCCAAAAAGCAAGCAAAACTGACTGACTGGTTTGAGCACTGTGACTTCTCACCTCACAATATATGTCAATTTGTTTTATTTTACAGTAGACAATAGCAGGGGCGCTACAGGGAGAGGGGAGGTCTGAGGGCGCTTATGCGCCAATGATGAAATAGGATGGACACCTAAAAAATGGTTCTCCACATAGAATTGTGAGGGTGGGGGGAGGGGATAAGTAGTAGAATACTGAAACAAATATTAGTGAGCACAAAGAACTACAGAGTAGTACCTGAAGGAAGCCAGACTTTAAGATGGAGAGTTTGGTTTAAATTGAACTTATCCGCTTAGGAGGTTTAATTTGATTTATATTCCTTATGTGTGCTGCAAGTCCCCAAGATACTAGCTGACTGAAAACGATAGTGCAATGCAGTAAAGCATGCAGTAAAGCATGTAGCACACCAGAGGGGCAGCAATGTTAATCTTTGCTCAGCTGTGACACTGTTTTGTCTTTTGGTGTGTTTCGACTGGTTTGTTCAGTGCGACCTTGCGTTCGTTACTAGAAAAAGTTAGCTCATCAGTGCTCAGTCCGGCGGCAAGCAATATTATCTTTCGTAACAGATACGTGTAATAAGGGTAAATGAAGTATTATAAATGCAGAAAAGCAATAAGTCATAGATAGTTTCCTAAAAGATGATTCTGTATGAAATACTCACTTGTTTGAAACTATACAAACCGCCGAACGTCGATTATGGCCGTATTCGCCAGACCTATGTTGAGCAGTGCAATTCGACCTATCGACAACACTCGATTTCGCCACCAAACATTACGAATCTTATTATGAATGTAATTTACGAGTATTTCGGGAATGACACTAGTTCATCCACCAATAACGAATGCAAATACCATGGTCGTATTGGGTCTTATTCATGGTCACTTTGCAAACCGAACCAACCAAACGTTGGTTCCATAGCCATACATATGCTTTTACTATTTACCTGCCATGATGTGGGGGAAAAATAGTTGAGAACGAATAAAATACACAATTTGAGGTTAAGGTTGGCAATTAAATGGGTTATCCTAGACATAAAATGTTTGAGCATTTGCCTGCATTCTTTGTTTTTTTTTTGTGAATGAATGACATGTTGGCGTTCGTGACTCACAAGGGTTTTCCTTTACCCCTTTACGCTATGGCCTATGGATGCTATAACTCAATGTGCTACTGAATTTACCCACTGAATATCCTTTAAAGTTTACCCAGTTGAAATGGGAAAATTCTAATTTCAAAAGCAAAGAAGTGTAACGGAATGCGAGCTTTTTTATGTTCATAATTTTGGTCCAATTTAAAGGATATTGTCTGAGGGGGGTGTGAATGTGATATCATTTCTTTTGAATAGAATTTTGCCATGACTTGTAACATGAGTTGCGATGCAAGGCTACCTATCCCCCTCTTTTTTAAGATTCTTTGTGCCCTTGTGGCTCCCGAGCAATGTTTGACTTTTGAACAAATATTTAATCACACGATTTTTACCTGACATCTGATTTGTGTTTTGGCAGTAGGCAAAGGGATTAAAAAAGAACTGGCATATTTATTTTCAGTTTGAAACTTGTATCTTGTTATTTCATTTATCACTATACATCCAAAACCAAAACTGGTATAAGAGAATCCGCCAAGTTTCCAAATAGGATCAGCCTTTGGAAGTAGTGATAACATTATTTAGCGCTAAACTTCAAGTCTAATTTTCAATAGTACAATGTTAGATTTTTCCTTGTTACAAAGCATTAAAAAAGTGAAATCAGCTAATTCAAATCGTTAGTTAATATTTTGATAGGTACACAATAAAATGTAGTTAACTGAATTAAACCCACGAAAGTTGACGCTTTGCCCTTGGTTTTTTTTTATGTGTGTTGAACGAATTGTGATACTAACAACTACGATTGGTCACAACAGACCCAACTACGTATCTGAATCAGTTTTAAATTTACAGAAATGGAATTAGCAGTAAATTAGACCTACGGTACGAAGAGCACTGTGGAACCAATACCATAAACTATCGAAGATGACAAGAGAGGAGCAATAAGAACAAAAATATTCACTTGTCAACATGACTCCAGGAATGCGTTCAAGGCTCAATCCAAAGATCCGGGTTCAATTCTCAGATTCGTGTTGGCACGTGAATCTTTTTTACCATTATTGCTGCAAACTTGTTATCTTTGACAGTTCATGATGCTTGTCACCAATTTGTTACCAATTATAAAAAAAAAAGACGCATTTTCAAAATGAGCAGGGTATTGTTTTAACATACCGCACGTAGGCCTATCCTTAAGAATTAAAGCCATCTACACTCATTACTAAAAAAAAAATTTCTCAAATTCATTTCTTTTGAAACAAAGTTGTGAAGCAAATTTCATGTGAAGCAAACTGCTAATGTAGATGTACTGGCTCAGTTTTGAATATAAATACAAGTTTTAAAGGAGAAGTCTGATAAAGGAAAGGGCACACCCAGGGAATAGATCCGGGAAACATCCGATCACTGCAGGGGCCGAGATAGTGTCCAAAATTGGCCAGAATAGATCTCAAAGCCGCTGAAGGTTGTATTCTATCACAGTTACCTACCCTGGTTGGCACAGACTGGCAGGGGCTTTGCCATGGTCCCCCTTCCGGTTTTGGCCAGATCAGTTTCTTCAGGCAACAGCTGAGCCACTACGAACATTTTCACCCTGAGAGTTGACAGTACAGATACGCAAATAAAAGGATATGCACCCAAATCTTTAGCGTTTGATGTTGATATTAAACTTCAGTAACAATTAAATGTCAAGCGCTACAGTTTACATAAACATCCAAGAAATCGAGGTTTGCACCTACTCAGACCGTGCTGTGATCGAGTTAGCCTGTCTTCTAGTTTAGTAAAAGCAAGTTGTATTAAAGGTACCAGGTTCCAGGTTGGCTTGCCTGTAAGACTCAGTTTTGCTACAGCGGGTGTACGACTGCTGAATGTTCGAGAGCCTAACAACTGTTACCTCTGTACAATGACTTAGAATTACTCAATACAATGTTAACCCCATTCCATAACTCGAGCCCATTTTTTGTTAAAGATCAGATCAAATAATTACTGCAGGTAATGTTGCAAACGCGATTTTTTCGCTTGGGTTACATCACAGGGAGAAAGTAATTTATGGGTGCTCTGTATAAGTTTTATAAGTATGAGTTATTACCTATCGTTATTCCACACCCTACTGTTGGAAAATAGTGACACTTGACCATCAAAGAATCAATTTGGCAAATTTGCAATACATACTAACTACTAAAACAAAAACAAATTTAAAACTGCTGTGGGTAATTGCTTAATTATTTTATCAGTTACTTTGTCAACGTTATTTCCATTAGTTTAGATGTGTTCTGAATGCTGAAGGTTTAAGGATTATTGCAATGCCTATAAAATGACAAAATTTTGCTTAAAACAAAAATGTGCTTAATCAATGACAACGCCCTGTTGGTTGCCATTCAATGTTTGTGTCAATTAGCTGTTGCATAAGTTTCAAACAGTTGTATTCAGCTATTATTAAATAAATACTAATCAGAGTTTGCTCAATGT
>JAHWFP010059569.1:70229-98744 GCA_023313725.1 Lithobius niger
GGCTGAGGTACTAAAGTTCATCTGGATGGTAAGCTCCACCTCTGCTGTTAATAAACCACTGCACGGCAAACTGATGCGGAATACTAGGTAGAAGAAAAATAAGATAGTGAGTCGTCGAAAAGTAGATGGTATGAGAGTAGTTAACAATTTCAAAAGTCTGACTCCTCAAAGGTTGACTCCATACACCAAGCATGGAACATTCATTCATAATTTTTAAATGTTTGCTCCTCAAGATACAATATTGGAGGGCGTTTTCAAGGAACACACTGCAAGAAACAAGACAAAACCTCTACAACACACATAGAAACCAACTGTGTCTATAAAAGCTAATTTTAACAAACAATCCTTACCAAGAACCACAAAATTCATGGCTTGTCAAGTCGAGGCACCAAGCATTTAAGTTTAGCATTGATGGTCACTAGTTGGCTGCATTAAACGATCTGCAGTTTAACAGGTAAGTCAATGCATATCTACTTTGCACAAATACCTGTATCGTTTGAGCAGACTATATGAATAAATGCACTAAAGACAGTAGTCTCTACACTAAACATACACACGGGATGAAGTTGATCATTGCAATAGCTTGAAATAAAATAAAAAATTTAGTTGTCTGTTACACAAAAGGGGTAAATAACTGATCCAATTCAACATAGAAAATCCCCAATTTGTTTGTCAATTTCTGGAATTTCAAGCAAGTTTCTATCCACACAGAATATATTAACCAATTTGAAATGTTGGAAACTGATGACTTTGTCTGAATACAGTGCCACTTCATACAACAGAAAAAAATGCGGGAAGTTATGTTTTATTTAGTATTATGCTTAGTATTGCTTAGTATTATGCTTTCCTCCCATAAAATCAATTCCGGAACTATCGACGCAATGGCTACAGATTAAGAATTTGCTGCTGAATTAAAATTACTTGTACAAATTGTCACATCCACAAATACTTTCAACAAACAAAACAGAAGTTGCTTTTATACGATAATAAGATGATACAAATATTTCGAAATAGTTTGGCATGTTTCTTTTGTTTCAAGAGGTGTCATGCTTGCCGAGTGGGGTATGTCAGTGATTTTGATTTAAATAGACATGATTGATTGTCTAGTGTATAATTTTCGCTGTTGGCTAATTTCCAATTTTCCTTAATAAGAGATTTTGATTCTCATTCTATTCCCAAGAAAAGAACATGAATTTATGAAAAGATCTTTAGTTGTTTTTTAAATTTTTTTTTAACATACAAATAAGGACTTACCTGATGCTTTATCAGGTACAACTCCTCTCTGGGTAATATTTAACTGGGGCATACCCAAGGCGTCTGGGTTGTTCACAGTGAAGTCAATAGCATACGGCATCTACAAAATATAAAACAAAAAAAAGATAATGAATGTAACGATACTATGTTAAGAGTGACACCGATTAAAATCACATATTTCTGGCCAAGGTTCTAATGCTGTGAAGCCAAACATCCAATTAGTGGGGAATTTTGCATTTGTTAGTTAATTTCTATGGATTTTTCATAAATTTACTCCAAGTTTTGTAAAGTTTGAAGACGAACACCACATTTCAATTTTCAAATATCATTAACAGTGATACACCTGCATAAGACAGCATCCCCTCTTAGAGAATCATACTCTGATCAAAGTGAAACCTCCAAAATCAACCTGTACTTTACACGTTAAGAAGCCTTTAATTCAGTTTTATAGAAATACGCTTTCTATGCTGATATGCTCAGGCTTTGGACAAGGACAACTACAAAACTAAAACTGTAACAGTTCTGTCATTTATTACCAATCGCGTTATGTGTATGACATTCACTCTTTTTAGCTTATTGAAGTAGTGGTCCCGAATAGAAGCAGGATGAAGACATCAAATAGAAACAAATCTTTAATTAGGCAAACGACTTTATTTTTGTTTGTAAAGTCTTCAGCCGAACATCAGATGCAACAAATTTGGTTATTTCTTCACTGAAATTGAGGGGGTTATATTTTGGCAATCTAGTGCACAAGTGTTTGGTAACCCACAAGTAATCAGCAGTATTACTTGGTTATCATTAGGTAATCAGTGGTAATCTGCAGTATTCTCAGGAAATACGATATGCAGGAAACTCAGAAAATAAGTGGTGGTCCGAAGTATTCCATGTAGTAATCCAGTAATCCTAAGCATTCCTTGTTTACTCGCCAAGCTCTTCGGCCGTTTGAAGAAGTCGTGTCATCAAACACCAAGCTCTTTCGCCAAGTTAATCCCACCGACTTAGACTTCAAACGTTAAATGAAATACGTGAAAATTGTGCAGTAAGCTGGTGCACACTGACCAGTTACCCCTTGACTGAAATGCAGAAGTCTAGGTTTGGAATTTTTTACAAATAAGAAGGTCGGGGGTGGGGGTTGGTGGTGGTGGTGGGTAGTTGACGGGAATTTTGACCTGTTCAGGATCTTTTACGTTCTGCCAAATAAACAGAGAATGAGCTAACAGTGACTTAAAACTGTAGAATAAACCGTGGGTGAGTATATGTAGGTAGGTTTCTTGTCCCTTGAAAATAAAGTAAGTGTTAATTGAAAAAAAAAAGGGATGTAGACTTTGATCCAAATGGGGGAGGGACAGTCTGTACGTAACAGAGTAGTGTTGCACTCGACTCATCTCCAAAAATTAGGTTTTCTTGGTGATGTACTATTTCGGCATATTAAGTTAATTTTGGCGTCCCTCGGGTTTGATTTACACAACGATTAAACAAAACAAAATTTGCATTTTTTTTATACTATTTTCGACAACGACGTAGTCAACTTTGACCAGTAGTACTGTTTACCTAGCTTGTACTCCATATTCTAGACTTAACGTCAAAGCATTTTAAAGTTGTATTTAACAAATTTAGACTGAACGATGTTTGACTGTTAATAAGTAGGCCCCATTGTTTCATTAGTAGTATGTTTTTTGTTTCAGTCGTTGTCTCGCATATTAAGTCGTCTCTTATATTCCACCCTTTTTTGTTTGTTTTAGTGCTTGATGTGCCACATATTCATTCGTCCCTTATATTCCATCTTGTCTTTTTTCTTTGTAATACATCTATCTCTGCACACTGTAGCCTACTTCACGTCTTTTTTTCTTCCAGCATCATACGATACCGCAGTTTTAACGGTTCTTGGCTAAGCTTCCATTTTGAACCCGAATTCGGCTACCGGATAGGCCCAAAATTGTAGACTTCCTCCACATCATACAGGCATAACACTTAACCAAACCTTCATACCCAGGCATAAGGATCTTCTTTAAGTAGCATTGCTCTACCTTCATTCTTTATTTCTTTCTTTCGTCACATTCTTCTTGTCGTCCAAAAGGAAATCCCCCACGAGCTTGTCTCGGCATATCGCCTTCCTTCGGTCCATCGATTCCTATTTTGTCTTGCTTGAATCGACCTGTGAGAATGCCAGTCCCGTCCATCTGATATCAGCTCCCAACAACAAGAAGGCAATAACACTTGACCACCACTCGAGCCCAAAAGGAATGGGTGGCGAGAACACCAGTCGTATCGGTGAACGAGCCTCTTCCGGCTGGAACACAAGAGGACGGCCACGACGCCTGAGAACGTCAAGAATCTCTCGAAAACAGCAAACACAAGCGCTTGGCCATTCAAGACAAAAGATGTGGTATTCAGTAGTGTAAAGTTCGCAGCAACTTAGCTAAAAGTTTTCCGCAATCAAATTTTCATACCTTATCATTCCGTACATTCCACTTTTGCCTATCTTTGCAGTAAGAATTCGAGGAATGCCTCCACCGCTCAGTTCTGCAAATCTGACTTCGTAACTCATTAACATTAGTTGGTTTCATTAAGTGTACAATCGACATGCACTACTGAATGTATAAGAAGACTAGTTCAGTTAACTTATACTTTTCATTTGAATCTTGCTGCAGATACCAAAACTGAAATGGAGCCAAAAACTGTTCCAAATTATGCCATAATAAAGAAAGGTTGAAATCATGACTTTTTTCCAACTATCTTTGTGTCCCTCTATAAATGATGTACTTGAGCAAGATAAATTTGTGTGGTTCTGAGTATCTAAGACAAAGTTTTTGGTTCTTTCAAATTTGTTTTAGCATAAAATAAAATTTATTAACCCAACAGCAAAATGCAAATTTTGGCTTCATCTAGTTTTGGGTTCATCAATCTACCCTCTGAAGACGCAGTGCGCTTACAGTAAACATCACATTACCGCCTTAGCCCACACGAATTGTGTTATTCAGCACACAATGTGTACATACCCTGAATGTACAAAGCGTTAGGTAGGCTACACAATTGGCGTGGAGACTGAGGTGGTGCACATAGCAATGTGAACTGTCAGTGCACAGCATCTTCACCAATTACGGGTGCTGGCAACATGGCAATCTCATTCAATGCTAAAGTAGTCGGTAAGGGTGCACCTGCTACGGAAATTTTGAGGCATAATTGGGCCAAACAACGTTCAAGGTCGAAACTCGAACTAGTAATATTTGAAACTGAAGCTAAACGAAGTGATATTAAATCATTGACTCGAAGCGCTTTGTTCGATCGCTGAAAGCGGGACGGCTTCAAGCAGTCAATGCCAATCCAGATATGTTACTACGAAACGTAAGAAAAAGAAAGCCATTTTAAAGAGAAAGATGCAAACTACCACTATTTCTGTAAATATATAATTATAAACTACCACTAATCGTTATTAAATGAATAACAGCGTAATACACAAGGTGCCAGTTCGTGGCAGTCAACGTACCTCCCTTTCCCTACATTTATCGGGAAAATTTCTAGAGTGTCGGCTGTGTGCCTTCCATTATCGAGGCACATCTCTTGATTTGTACTTACCTACCACCAGGATATTTCCCTTTGCTTGTTAATTAGTAAGGTAACACATCCACTTGGAGGTGCCAAGATATAGTATTGAAGCCTATGTAAGGGCGCACCACCATCGGGCGGATGCTGCCCCCTATACCATTGAAACCCTGTCTCCTAGCTATTCACCCAAGCACGGAACCGCTATGTTCCAATTTACCTTTCTGTACGGGAAAAACTAGTCTTCAAAGGGAAGAACAATTTTCAACAGGAAAAAAAAAGAATAAAAATGGGAGAATTTTTTATTTCAGGTTAAGGATTGCGATTAATATATAATAGCTCAAATACTTATTCTACATCTTCTTGGCTCTCAGTCCACGAATTTCCAACTTAATATTGACATGAACTTGTTTCCCTGCACTCCATTTCCCACAGTGGGACCAGCCCTCCTAGCACAAAACAAACACACTCTTCTCGAAGTCGTATTTCGACCACTAAACCAAAAATAAAAGTCTGGAGTAAAAGTACCAAATGGGTGCTACTAAGAAATAGTAGGCCGATTCCTATAAGAAGGACACGCTTCAATATAAACAATTCGCGAATGAACTCACAATTTGTAGAACACCCCACCCTTATCCTGTTAAATACTGGGTTAAAATATGGGTGACTTTCCAATTATGCCTACATTGTTATTATTATTATTATTATTGTTATTATTATTTTGTCGACGCCTTTTCACGACTAAAATCATGGCCATCAGTGCACAGCAACTTCAAAGTGCAGAAATTGTTACTAATGGGAGTAAAATAAATCAGCACAAATAGTTGTAAGCATTATAAAGGTAAGTCGGAAATATGGAAGTAAGCATGTAAAGGGAAAGGCACGGCAATACGTTGGTTATTTGTGCTGAAACTTGACCTCATTTTGGCCAACAAAAGAGAGTTGGAGAGCTGGAAAGCTACAGACACATAGCTAATATAAAAACGTAGCAAGGAAAAGCAAAGGGGCAAACAGTACAAACGAAGCAGATGTGACTAAAGAGTCATACGAAATAGAGACAGAAAATGCGGTTAAAGAGACACATGAACCAAATCGGAAAAAAAACCAGAAGATGCGGCTAAAGAACCATAGAAATACAATGTGGAAGATGCAGCTAACCCAGGTAATAAACGTCGGGCAACAAAATGAAAAAAAAAAACTCAAATAGACTGAAGAGTCTAACATTAGCAAAACCGTACAGGCAAGCCGCCTACAGATACTTTTGCTTCAAATGCGTGACGTGGCTTTGCTTCGAACTAGTCCGCACCACCAAGTCTGAAAATTTAAGATGGGGGGGGGGGGGGGGGAGGAGAGGAACCAAACGTCCGAGTTGGAAAAACGGACCACGTATTAAACATGGGTGAAATAGCCAAAAATAGCAGGGGTGAAATAGAAATAGCCCATAAGGTGTTTGGTCGGGAATTTTAGCCTTCACTCCCCCCCTCCCCCAATAGTTTGTTATTTTGTCTTCCGTGTCCCTCACCGTCTGATCACTACCACTCGTCCAAAACGTAAATGTGCACTGGTTGCTTACTGTACTACGTTAT
This sequence comes from Lithobius niger, assembly GCA_023313725.1. Lineage (NCBI taxonomy): Eukaryota > Metazoa > Arthropoda > Chilopoda > Lithobiomorpha > Lithobiidae > Lithobius > Lithobius niger. Next base: position 76,613 of record JAHWFP010059569.1, read on the forward strand.
TTTCAATAATTTTCGCTGATAGCCACTTCCGAATTATCTTTAAATTGAGGGCAAAACTTAAAGAGAAATAAAACATGAATAAACAACCTGGGATTGAAAGTTAGCTTGTTACCACCCAGACAAAAGTAAGGAAATTTTTTGTTTATATAGGAAGTCTCCCAAATGGTGATGGTGACGCACTGGTCGAGGCGTTACAGCAAACGCAAGTATACTTTAGATTTAAGACGGACATGACTACAACCTTCCCAGTTCATGGTCCTGCTGTATCATTTATCACAGATGGCAATGTGTGCTCACTTCTTAATCACTAGCTGAAGCGGTGCGGGCAGTTGGATGTGCCATATGTAACAATGGGTTGGTTAGTTTCCCCGCACTAAGTTTCTTGCAGTGCATTTTTTGCGCACACTGGCCAACAAATGCTGATTTTCACTCGCTTTGCTTGTTCAATCAGCATGGTCGGGGAGAAGTAAATCACGGTTACATTTTAACAGAGTTTTATAATCCTTTAATTTTAATCGTCCACAACGACAAAAGCTTTAGCTAGTGGGTAATGCGTTCTTGTTGCTAGTATTTTTTTTTCATTTACAAAGGATCAACAACGCTCGCGCATGCAGTGACAGTTGCCGCTACCTTCGAACGAATTCAGCTAGGTTTTGAACACCCGCGTCAACGAAATAAATAAGCCTTTCTATCGTTCCAGGCTGCCAATTTCGAGGACAAACCGGATCAAGAACGTAGCTTAATTTGGTTTAAAACTATATACATTTACCTGAAACACGGATTCTTTCATTTTACCTATCAACAGTCATCAATTTTGAGGAAAGTTTGATTTGTCAAGCATGGCAGCAAACACAGAAATCGTGCGCCAAGAGTGACGAAAACTGAAGAAAACGTTCGTTAATTGTTTGGCACGGCAGAAAGCAACACCGAGTAGTAAGTAGTAGTGTAGTAGGAGTATTAATTGGATCAGCGCAGTGCAATTGTTATGTAGATTTCCTGCGATTTCTCCTCTGTAATTACTTTTCATACGTTAAAACTACAACGAAAACCAAACGAGTAGCAGTGGAAACTACAACTAAGTCACGGGATTGGTTTATTTTTATGCGCGCTAAAATTATCTAGTTTTGTAGTAGGAACAGCGGTCAGCAGACGCCGCCACATGTTTTTTTTTACATTTAATGATTTTCCGAGGTAAGTGGGAAGGTAAAAGAAACAGATAAAGTTTTCTTCGCGGACTTCGTAATAAGAGTCGTACGCAAATATGTTTCTTCTTTGTGTGGTATTACTCAAATTTTAATGACAAAAAGGAGATAACATTCTAGCTTGAGAGTCCCTACGGTCCCTACGGCCCTTGTCAATATGTTTTATATTCCCACGACATTTTTGTAAAATTTGACTGCAATTTACTGTCATAATCTTATATCCTTAGGCAAGTCATCATCATTTCAACTTGTCCTGAACGCCAACAAGATAAGATTAAGCATTAAATCCAAATGACTTAAGTTGTAAACTCAAAAGCTGAATAAAATAAACACAGTGCCGTGAGCCAACGACATGCATTTAAAACAGTTTTCATAATCAAATGGCAAAGGTCCGTTCAAGATGCGTGGAGTTAAAAATACTTTTTTGAAAAGGAGAGATGAACTGCAATTTCAAAGACACTGATGAAGGCAAGTTTATGATCAGGAATCTGTAATCCTTGGACTTCTTCTAAGATACTTGAGAAATCAAACCGAATTGTCAACAATCCTCCAGAATAAAGCAGCCAAATTTTACTGGAATGATCTACATAAAATGAGGGACTTTGGTTTATTGTCTAATTGAAATTTGTAGACTGCACTTTATAAATACAGTAAAAAATAAATTATTAATGCGAAATTCCATGCTTCAACATGTAGAACATATACAATTTTTTTTATCCCAATTTCAAAGGTTGAAACTATTGTTGCGGTATGGGTAAAGCAGCTTTTTCCTCTTAATAAAGAAATTGTTACAGAAAATTCGACTGAACTAAGTAATCAGATCACATTCTTGGCTAGATGATCGCGGCGGTACAACTACAAAGTACAAAGAAAAGTACAAAAGACTGTAGTTTGATTTCCCATACGTACATACTTCGTACAGCCACAGTTAAATTAATGATACTGTCTGTGCAAAAGGGATTGTCTGTCATTTGTATCCTTAATTAGGTCCTTGATTTTTTTAAACATTCTTAAACGCAAACACAAGGAGGGAGATCTGTTTCTCTATAGCATTTCATACAACTCACGGGATATACCATTTAAACGAAATATGTCTTACTTATTTTGTGTAATAAGTATTTTGTGAAATTGGTACATTCTGTACTTCTATCTAGTGGTGGATTTCTCTGTTAATTAAATAAAATGCGTAAGGCAATGGAAATCCCTCATTGTTTTTGTGCTTAAGTTAAGACTGTTAGCAACTTAGCATCCTAATTTACAAGCATGCCAGGAATTCCTTTTCTATAGTCTGTTCCACATTATGTTTTCAGAAAACTAACTGTATGATGCCACGTTTTCTTCCACTACGAGTGCAAAAACATGTAAATATCCCACACGTAGACTCTAACAGTAACTGTGTAGAGTCTGCAATTATGATATCGACATGTTTTTGCACTCGTAGGGCAAGGAAACGTCGCATCATACAGTTAGTTTTCTGCAAGCATAATGTGAAACAGACTATACAAGGCTAGTTATTTTTTTTTGCGTTGTTTTATTTGTAAGAATCGGCTGGTATGGATTTTTCATCGATCCAATTGAATGCGAAAAGAACTTCAAAACAATTGCGCTAAGAAAATTGTATCTTGTTGCTGTAAAAGCTGGACTGGGAAAACACTGCAAGTCACTAGTTACTATCTTGAAAACGTCCAAAGTTATCCAAATTTTGCCGAATAGAGCTTACGTTGTAGTTATTTAAATATCCGTGCCGGGAACGTTTTGCTGCAGCATGGTGACACCAAGTATACGTATGTCAAAATGGTATCAAAATGAATATCATGGCCAATCCATATCTGTTAGCTATATCAGCCAACGGTGTGTGTATATATAACGGTGTGTGTGTATATATATATATATATATATATATATATATATATATATACACACACACAACACATTCCATATATTTTTATGATGGCACCTTACTATGTTGAGTTTAGCAAGTCACCAGGTGATGGGGTCAAGTTTTTGACCTTGATCGATAAACCAGGCCCGGAATTTTAGCTCAGACCAAGACAGGGACTTGTGCAGTATATTTTGCACCAAGCCGTTTGCTCTGCTCAACTGTATTAAATTAGTTGGTACTGTTAGCATTGTTAGCATGGACACGTTTTTTTGTAAATTTCACAAAATAATGGACATAGTATTATTTCAAGGGTTTGGCTCAGGTCACCTCCTGATTCGGGTCCCTAGATTGGTCAAGGTCAACCAATTTTCGGCTAACTGGGTCGGCAGTCTGCTGTGCAACCATGCATCGGAGCGCAAATTTATACCTCTGACAATATTTAAGAAATGAAAAGTATCTTTCTTTCATGAAAGTGTCCAAAATATCACAAATTTGTTGACGATATTTTCTACCAAACTGCACTTTCATTCCTTCTTTTTTAGAATGTGCTATAATAAAAATAGTATCTGCAGGCACGGTATGAGTTGCATAATGTGCGTGTGGACGTACAGATATTTACATTGGACGTCACTTAGTCATTTTTAAAAGCTGTTTGCCTTTTCAATTATTAACCATTTTATGATTCTTACTGCAGCTTTCAAGATATAAGCGAACAACCGGCTTTTCGTACAGACACTGAAGAACGAAAAGAGTGGTGGGATTCAACTACCAGTCCCTCTGTTAATTACGCCACGTAATAAAATTGTCCTCTCCTTTATCTTATCCTACAAGCAATGTGGCTTTCTTGGTGGCAATTGAATAAGGATGGGCCCACAAACTGTCACGACTTTTTTGGTCTCCTTTCTTTCAAAACTCTAATTGTTCGAAAATGAAACGCACGCGCTGCCTTTTGTAATTAAACTTGACTGACAAGAAAAAAACAGCGGGTGCCTTCATTTTTTCCCCCTTCTCTTTTTCAAGAATCGAATCTAAAGAGAGAAAAAGAGATAGAGAAAAAAAAGGCAAACATCCGCAACGGCAAAAAAAAAATCGTTTCTTGATTTAACTTTTCCACCAAACAAGACACCGGAGACGAAGGGAAGTCTATTCTGGAGAGGAAATTGCGTGAAATTCAAAACTTCCACTTTCTTCTCCATCGTCGTCTTTTTCCCCCTTTTCTTTTCCTGACGTAGATTTTTTTTGCCTCATCCAATTCTAGGCGGTAACACGTAGAATGAAGCACAAGCGCTTCCACCAAAGTACTGATTGAAACGTAAGATGAGGTATTTTTTTCGTACTAAGTTTACCTTCTTTTTTGATTTTCAATTTTTAATTTCACGCTGTTGAATTATCGGAAAAAAAAAAAAAAACCGGGGGGGGGGAGATAAGCGTATCTTCGATTTCCGGAGTTTTTCCAAAAGAAAAACCAAATGCGTAAATTTTGAGTAAAATAAAATTTACGGAAAACAAGCACGAAAAAGTACGACCTTCTTGACGATTTGTTATTTCACCTACCAAAAACAGAAAAGTTTTTAGCACGAACCCTATTCTATATCAATGGCTCATTAAACGGTATAAAATTAACGCCGAATTCAAAGTTCGTTGCAAACTCACAAAATTCGACCTCGCAAATTTTCGACATGCATTAAAACTGACGTTACTTCGTTGTCTTCGTCAGGCTTTTAAAGATGTGGGTTGTTTTGGCTCCACATTCTTTGTTGGTTGTCTCAATATTTACGTTTTTGAATTTGCCGATTGTGGGCTGTTGTGTGTAATATTTCGAAATGTTGTCTCGTCACACATTCTCAAAGTTAAAATCCGTACGGGGTCTTCTTCGTTAAATGGGGGAATAAAATCAAGTTCTAACCAGGGGTGCAGAATATGCCAGAACGCTAGAACGAGGTTCGCGGGAAATTTCAGGAAACTGTGGAAATTCATGAAAAAGTGGCTTGCTATCTAGTGAAAGGCTGTGGAAATTTGAAAAAAATGTAGGAAAATATTGTGGGAAATTTTGTCCAGTAAGAATTTTATGCACCCCTGGTTCTAACACTCACTCACTCCCGTGAACCTCGAGTAAGGCGAGCCAGCACCGCCCAAAGGTTAGCGTCCTCGGCAAGAAACCAAAGTAGACATAAGTCGCAACGTGACTTACTATACATTATAACGTACGTAAACTGAAATAAAGAGACTTTTAATTTAGTGAAAGCGAAGGACTCAAATTTTTTTCTTCTTTTTTTTTTTTAAATTGCTCAACCAAAACCAGTTTAAGGAAATACTGAGGAAAAAAAACCTGAGCATGGTTAGTTGGTAACAGTATTCGGTGTTTCAGGATCAGAGGCCTCAGAAGCGCTGCTAGTTTTTCTGCTACGGGAAAACGAAGATGATTTTTTTCTTTGGGTTATCAATGTCGCATCAGGCGTGCGTGCAACAAACTGATACATTACTGCACATCACCGTTCAAATGTCGTTTAAAATGTGAGCGAATTATCCTAAGTGCATAGTTATGTGCCCATTAAGAAAAGAAAGGCATGAAAGTACCTTGGTCTGGGTACTGTAGGTATGAATAACAATATTCAACATGGCCATACAACATTATAAGCAACAGAGCGCAGGATGAAGGTGACAAAAAATTGCGTTACTTACCGGCTGAGGAAGTAAATTTTGCCAGACAAAATGGAGTTCATTGATGTTGGCTGCAACCAGGACACTGAACTGCATGGCATATGTATTGACCACCCCATCTCGGACGTAATACAATTCGTATGGAAGACCTGCAAGAAATACAAGAGAGGTAAAAAAAAAATAATAATAATAAAAGTAACACTCTCACATTAGCATTTGGTGACTGGTCTAAACTGGTCTAGTTAGTTGTATTGCAATCACGTACCGACGCCAAGCCAAACTGACTGACTACACACTCGTTTTCGTATTGGGAATACATTTACGTAGAAGTAAAAAAAAAAATATGCAGTAAGAATTAGAAAACAAAAATGAACTCGTTTGATTGTTGGGTGCAAGGTATAACCATGGTATAACTAACTACACCGTGGTAAAAACAGGACAGGTTGTATATACCAATAAACCAAAATGATGCTAGGCTCTAGTTTTTTTTTCCACGAAAAAACTTACTACGCTATTCAAATGTTTTTGTTTATGAACTATAGTATTACGAAAAACGTGTACTGCTTTCGGATCACTTGCTTGACCATTTTTGATGGGACTGTCTCTCAGCTGTTTACGAGTTGCAACAAGAAATTGCCTCAAATGTAGCACGACGACAATGAATGAGCGAGTGGAGCAAACGATTCGGCTAATAATAATAAAAATAACAACACGACCACACGAAGGTTGAAATGATGTTGCAAAGAACTGCAACAAAAAGCTTCCTCAACCGAGTGGATAAGAGCAAACTATCACAGGAAGTTAGTCCGGGTGAGCTGAAGTTCGAGAGCTGCTGGTTTATGCCGGTTGCAAAAAAGGCCACAATAGGGGGTCCCCACATCTAAAAAATTGATTTGCATGCTGCTGAATACAGTTGCCATTCCGTTGACAGTATTTCTACTTTCTAGAGAGTTCGTCCGCTAAGACAAACGTTCAGTTTCCCCGGTGAGTAGGGTTACTGGATTCGTCTGGCAGAGATGAAAGAAGGCCAAGACTTCTTCCTGGAGAGAGCGTGATCTGCCCCCCCCCCCCCCCCTTTGACAAAGGCTACTGCCAATGTGTTGTCCGACATCATCGCTACAGTCTTACCTTCCAGGAATGATACTTAATGATCCTTATGTGGGTTCCCCAACATTGTTTTGAGGCATCTGTGGATAACAGGGAGTCTGGTGGCAGCTCGTCAACCGGAACGCCCATGGTAAGGTTCGTATGGTTGGTCCACCAAAAGTCATTTTTCATCGGGAGGTGGGTCAGGGAATTTGGTCTTCCCTGTTCGTCCAGTTGTCCTTCCTGAACCAATGCAACGGCCTGAATCGCCATGCCCCCAACGGGACAAGAGTCATCATGGGATTCACCTAAACAGTAATCTTGCTTAGGTCCCAAGCTGAGTCCAGGATCAGGATTTCGAGGATCGCATTGTTCGAGATATGCTATCCGCTCCATCGAGGAGCTGACTGACAACCGAAACAGGTTGAACTGTGCTTCGAGGCCTTTCTTTCAGGCTGGTGATAGGAGAGATTTCTCCTGATTGATTCCAAGTCTGAGCGAGTGGGAAGGGTGAAGACAAAATTGAAGATCTTTCAGGACTCTCAGATTTTTATGATTTCTCAGGACCCGTCGTCTAGTTAGGAGTGAACTCAAATACTATGTTAATGTAAGTGACCGAAGACCGGGCAGATAACGGCGGTAAAGACGTGATGGGTGGTGCACAAACCGAAAAGAGAGTATCTTGAAGTGGTAGATTCTGCCATGGGAAACGAACCTGAAGAGATGGAAAATCGCCAAGAGGAGTGGAATGTGCAGGTATGAGTCTTCCACGTACATTAAGACTGCACAGTTCCCTTGTCTTAGGGATTCTCGAACAAAGGTGAGTCTCCGTTTCGAAATGGTTGTACCAGATGTGCTTGTTCAGGTGGCGCAGATTGACGATTAATCACGTTCCCATGTCCTTTTTGGGAATCAAGAAAGCTGGGCGAACGAAACCTGTGTGATTCTGGGAGAACGTCTTATCGCCCTATTTTGTAGAAGCTAATCCACTTCTTCCCCTGACTCAGGGTCCTCTCCCGATCCAGAGCCAGGGAGGGGGCTATGAAGAGCAGCAGAATGCGTGCGAATTGGGGGGGGGGGGATTGAGGCTTAATGGCGCGTCGACAACTTGGTCATTAGCGCCAACCTCAGTCACAGTGCAGTGGTCCGGGTTGCCACTGCACCACACATTACAGAGATGTTATTCAAACCCCTAATCTAAATCTTGTCTTGGGGGAAATCACCGTTACTTATGATAGAGATAACAAACGTATACCAAGTAACACATCGCCAAGCCTCAAAATATTGTTTTATACGGTGAAGGTACTCAGGATTTGGGGGACCCCCTTCCCCGGTTTCAGGCCCCCAGAAAGCTTCTTATGGGATTAGAAGATCCTCTGCCCTAGGACAGAAACGACTAGGTTTTCCTTTGCTTCTTAAAGGCTCCTCTTGGTTGGCTAAACTATGTGACGCTCTGCCCTTCATAAGATGGAGTCGAGGATGTCTGTGGCATTTCCAGCAGTTTCCCCGTTCAAAAGGCTCAATGATTCATGGAAGGGGAGGGTTCTCAGTTGAACTAAGGTGTCCTTATGAATGAATGAAGCTGATTCCAAATAGGCATCATATCGCTGCAGAACCGAGTTGATACCTGAATGACAACCCCTTAAGGGCATTTGAGTGAAAGGAAGAGGCTTTCTTCAACAACTGAAGTTAACTCTTAAGCATCTTGTCATCACTTTCTTCCTTAACCACTGCCATTGCCGAGTAGGTTCAGCTTGACAGCTAGATCTGACATTCAACCAAAGGAGTTTCTCTTCCTCTTCATAATGAGAAAGGAGGACTTTAAATCGCTGTGGGATTTAAAAGGCAGGAGTTAAGATCATCTTCACTTCCAAAGTCAGAAATTCAGCTTCTTTGAAGGTCTGATATCTTTCAGTTTTAGGGGTTCTACTCCGAAACCACTCACTTTTAAAAAGAAGGAACCCTTACTGTCATCATGACTGGGTAACGGTGCCCCCACTACCATAGTCTGGTCCCCTTCTCTAAATTGACTACAAAGGTCAATAAACGTCTTGAAAAGCATTTGAGATTGTGGAAGGAGAGCAGGCAGAATACAGGGTTTTTATAATCTGTAAACGAACTCTTCAGGGGTGTCAGCCTAGTTTTCCACGACTGTTGGCATTAATTTACAGAAAATCGTTAGCAAATAATGGTTTACAATGTCTACAAAGTAGTTTCACTCGATTGTGGAGCCATCGGAGTCCCAGCGAAAACATCATCTCATTTCCAATTTCTTCATTGATCTCGGAAATTCTACTGGTAATGGTCATGGTGGGTTTGTTCATTACTAAACAGTTTCCACCTTTTCCAACAACTGTCCAATGTGCGTCAGATAATATCTGATGAATTATGCTCGTCACAACAGTTTTCTTGGCGGTTGAAGTTGTTGCTTTACAAGAAATTAAGTGTGCAAAAGACTTTGGTAATGGGGACTTTCCCCGACAGCGACTTTCCGCAATGAGGTTTTCTGACTGCGACTTTCCTAACTACGATAGCGACTTTGTGTTTTTCTCCGACTGTGACCTTGTAATTTTCTCTGACTGCGATATTGTATTTTTCTCCGACTGTGACTTTGTATTTTTCTTCGACTGCGACTTTGCCGGCAGTTTAGTTGATGTAGAATAAGACTGTGTAGTGTGTACGGGTGTCGGATACTTTGCGAAATGACTTCAACTTTTAATGATTAAGCTGAGGGCTACCAGATTCAACAACACCAACTTAGAGATTTTTTACGGGACTGACACTGGCAATAGAATAAAACGGGGAATGGGACGAAGGAGTGACATAACAGGAATTCCGTCATCATTAGTAAAAACAGAGTTGGAAAGTTCTCCGTCAAAACCTGAATCACCGTTATGTGCTGCACGAAAGAGCGCCACCAAACCACCTACGGGTATGAGCGCATTAAGTGTTGCCAGGTCACCTGTAAACCTGAGCAACTTGTTTCCTTCCCCATGCAATGGTATGCTATCGTCGAGCATACAACTTTTCAGCATGTGGGCTGGAGGACGTGGAGGCGGGAAAAAATTAGCTATAACTTCGGCGACCGCCGATGCAACATTAAACTTCGACTTGTTGAGAAGCCTGAAATTCTTTTTTAGAACTTGAATTTGTTCATACATAACGGTCATAGTTACACATATAGTGCATTTTAGCAGGTCGATTGCATGAGATGCATAAGATTGCATGAGATTGCAGGATGCATGAGATACTATTATTATCGGAAAGACTCCCACTACTGTCAACGATATCGGACGGATTAGACGGAATAATGGCCTTCGAATTAAGATTTACATCTAAAATCTGAGATGCGCTACCTGTTCAACCAGCCTGGTGGAAAATTGGTGACATCTTTCCTACTGCGTTTATCCAGAGAGTTCACCTACAGTGCTGAGTGATGAAAATTCACTGAAACCGAGCGTTTTTAGTCTACTTTTTTGCAAGTCGTTATTATTGTTTTTTTTTCTAACTTGCTCCATGTAGACTCACATTTGATTTCATCCTCTGAATGTGCGCTAACTAATTCTCAGGGACGGCAACGGGGGCAAACTTTATGTCGATCCCCGGGATTGAGGTGCCGGCCACACTGCAGACACGACAAGGACAAGTAGGGGGGGGGGGGGATTGAGGCTTAATGGCGCGTCGACAACTAGGGCCACGCACGAGGAAAACATCACAAGTTACTCGTATGGTGTCCAATGAAAGAGTGGTTGGTAATGGCTCAGTACTTGCGTGGCGGCGCTGTGGACCTGGTGGCGAGCTGATGAAATGCATTAGATTTGAGGTTTGGGCATGGGGCATTAAATCTAACGTTTTTAAGCATTAATATCGAGGTAAGTATTTTAGGATAGCAGTAAAAATACACACATACAGACAAACAGACAAAAACACAAAATCCAAATTCAGTTGAGTAGTAAGTCCATGTTTGCTCGGCCAATCAATCCAGTAGCCTTAATGTGATTACCATCCATAACTTCGTATAAGTCGATTATGTTTCTTTCATATGCCCGGCCGTGCCTTCCAGGTCGACTTTCCATAGGAATGGGAGCCGTTGGATCACTTTTAAAAACAAATTCCAACAAAGTCTTAAATATTCCATGCGGCATATTCGCAAGCGCACCACATTCTACGACCCTGCCCTGTGGATCTGATCATGGCATACCTTTATGTGGTCATTACACGTAAGTGACAGGATCAATTTAAGTTGGCTGTATAATTCGCGTCGTAAAGGGTTTATCTATTGTCGCCTGAACCAAGACTCAATCGCGCAATTGCTTTTCTCGGCTGAATTGCTTTTGCCGCTCTCTCTCTTTCCAACTGCTTATAACTCTATTAGGCAACGAGACGCGCTGTCGGGGGTCGTTTCAGAACCTTATCTTTGACGTTAATTCGCGTCCGAGGGTTTTAATTCAGACGGTACGCCATTTCCGTTCCAAAAACTGACAACCTTGGTATGGCTAACGCTACCTTTATGGCACTTAGGATGGCTAATCGTCCACCATCTTCGAACAAGACGATCGCAAAAAGACCTGGCACCAAGGTTTATCCCAGATGAACTTTTTTTTATTTTATTTTCCATTCCTATTTTATTCGCCGCGTGAATTCTGAACAAGCAGAAATTGGAAAACGGGGTGTAACTGCCGCCTATTCAAAGTCCATAAAATGTTTACTCTTCGTGGGGAAGCGAACAAAGTCAGAAATTTCCATATCGTAAACTATCAGAAGTAGAAATTAATAATTGTCCCTTTAATGAATGTATCGATTAATAATTGACAAATGTTACAGTTTAAAACTAGATCAACATATTTTAATTGTTTTGCCGTGGGACATAATTTGCTGAACAAAGTTGATTATACTACAGGATCATCCTATTGCAATCTGTAACAATTTTTATTATTATTGAAGATTCGGTCGAGACGAGACAAGACGAGATTTGGCCTAATTTTGGTCTCTACAAGACTTGAATTTATTCTGAAACTTACTGAATTTCTGATTACTTCAAACAAAAATTAAGCCGTTTGTCATCTAGATGTTTTATCATGAAATGATGACAACGTTTTGAAATGACTTATTAATCATTCGACATCTCAACAAGGTAGGATCTCTGCTTGCACTAACGATGTATGGGCAATGGACATTGACGGGAGTTCATACGAATTTTTCACGAAGACAGAAGAAAATTACCCCATGGAGTGGTGGATATACGTATATACCGCCCCTATAAGCACTAAGAAATTTGCCATCCCTCACCCCACCCCTACAACGTTTCGGAGGGAGGGGGGGGGGGGAGGCATACATGTCAGCTAGGGGGTCTGGGGGAACGCTATTAGTACCTCCAGTGGGGAAGCTGGAGCATTTTACAGTACTTCATTGTCGTATGTGGGATCTGGAGATCCGGCGTCAGCACAGTATATTCTCAAGGAATTTATCTGTAAAAAGAAAAGTTAGGCAAAATTTGCCATCCCCTCCCCGAAAATTTGCCATGCTAGTTAACTGCCTTGTTTGTCTATACGCAGTAAATCCGCCACTGACCTCAGCAAGAACCTATATGGCTGTTTACGTTTAGCATTATTAAAAATGCACCGCATTCGAGCTGCTTTGCATGAAATTTACACCGCCAATAAATTTCCAATGATGTGTCGCAGTGGTGGAGCAGGTGCAACCGATCCCACAATTCTTAAAAAAACACAAGTTGGTGAAAAACGTCCCGTCAATTATTTACGACGCATTCTCCACGAGCGGGTTTAGAGCACACAACATGCTGTGAAAAGAAGGCTCATGTCGAGTTGTCTGCTAAAATAAACAAAGCGTTTTGAAATTGCAAAGAATTACAGCCACGATAATTACATGTCAACAATGAAAACAACGCAGCAGCCGTTTACATCTTTTTCACTAACCACAAGCAATTTTTTCACTAAAATTGCGCAGGACACTGCATGAGGGCTGACCTACGAACAGTTATTTTAAAGTTTAATATCAAAACAACTAGGGTGTTGCTTATTGCATATCCATTACACACAACGTAGCCAATGTAACGTAACATAAAGTAGCCAATATTACGTTGCATTGAATGTGATATCGACACTCAAAGAGATAAGCATGGAACCCAAGATGGCCAACACGCCTTGCCAGGACAAGAGTCGTGCGTTGTCCTGTACGTCGAACAAGTTTGAAAGAAAAGTATTGCGTTATTAATGACCGTTTTTCAGTTTTGTTTAAAGAAATGCTACACAACACTGCTTCAGCCAGCAAAATCATTTTAATGACAGCGACTGATTACTTTTTGACAGTCGGTGTAGCAATTCTTAGACGACACAGCAAGTCATATTATACGCAGGTCGTATAACGTTGCTCTTTATTACACAACAAAACAGGATCGCTCCTTGTATATTTACTTCAGCACACTTTTCTGTTCTCAAGACAGCTGTGAGATTCGAACTGGCATTCACCATTTGAATACTACCGCTATTGTTACCATGTACAAATACTTGCTTATACGTCTGCTTTATACGCTGTGATTTTTACAAAATTATTTATTGATTTATTTATTTATTTTTCTGTTAGCCTATACAAAAAAGAAAACCGAATATTTTTATAGCTACCCCTTTACATGCACATATTTATCGAAATTATAAAGTATACCTTCACATTTGGTAGTCATTCTCTTTAGGCACTGTAGTGCAGATTGTAAATAAAGTAATAAAGTAAAGAAACACCGACGAAAACGGGAAAATGTAACGCCGCATTACACGTTTTTTTAAGTTATTATTTTATTTGCAAATTACATCTGCAAATGGCAGAACAAAAAAATCCAAGTTGATTGGGCGAGCAGTACAATCACCATCGTCCCACATTCGTCATTCAGCACGCACCAGAAATTAACTGTGGGTCATTTTTTCCCCTTCAATTCGTAGTTTCAAACCTCAGGAGATTCACAACGCAAAAAAAAAAAGTGCGAAATGGGATGCGAAGACCAGTTCACACTGCACAATGACGATCTAGTTGTTAACATGCTAATCTTTGTCACTAGGGGGCAGCCATTCAATGAAGCTGCGATAAAAAAGGGGGAAAAAACGCCAAAGACACGAACGAACAACGAAAAAGTTAATCTTCATTGGAAAAAGAGAGGAAATAACGTTTTCCCCCTCTTTTGACATTTATTTCACACGTCCTCCCTGGGGTGAGTGACATCATTTTTACCCCAGTCCCATCATCCCTCACTAATTCCTTTTCTTGCCTAATAATGACGCACCACATTTTTTTTGGAGAAAAGTCGAAAATTGTCACAATTATTCCCATCTGGTTGTGTTCATTTGTGGAGCAGGAGAATAATTTATGGTGCAACTGAAGGGAGGAGGTGCTCTCTAGAATGACAAGACCAAGCATGCATGCATGACATCCTCTGAATAGCAAAAAATAACTGGACTCTGTAAGCGACGTAAAATCTAACAAATGTTTTAAAGCAGCAAAGCCGGTGCAGGTGGTTAGCTTGTACAGATTGCCTGAAAAGAAATTACTTCCTTAACTCCAACAGAACACAATTTTTGTGGACGGTACTTTTTTTTAAGATTCTCAAAAACCTCAACTTTAAGTGGTTCATGGGGGTAAGTAAGTAAAGCTTTCACTGCCACGTAACAAAACTTTTTAGATTTTTTTTTAAAACAGTTTTTAGTCCTAGAGTCTTTAGTCCTAGAAGTGCTTTTAGTCCTAGTCATTGGCCGACTTCGTCTATGAATGGTCTTCAACCACAACGAGGAAATAAAACAAAATTGCACAACGTAAATTATTTCAAAGTGGGCAAGCTGAAGCATCGGTAGGACATTTCTTTTTTTCTTAAAAAAAAACACACAATTCTTGCAACGATTAACCACGATGATAACAATAATAGTGATTATTAATATTATTATTATTAACCGATAGTTTTCTAAGCGGCTAAGGCAAAATTCACAAATCCTAAAGTGCGTGCATTCAAGAACCATTTCTCTTCTTAATGACGTCAAATGACGGTAAGACAGCGTGCATACAACGTCACATCCTTTCTCTCTACTGACCACTGGATTGTGTGTTGCCAACCTAACCGGGAGCATTTCTATTTGTCAGCTGTCATCGGAAAACTGACATAGCATAAATATGGGAAAGAAAAAAAAAGAATAAGGAAGAGGGGGGAATGTTAGGTCAGGCGGCGTAGAGACTAAAGTCGACCACCATGTGGTCGTTCTTTTTTCTTTTTTGCTTCACCGTGCAATTCATTTCTTTTTATCTTACCAGGAAACCGCGACTTGCTGCTGCACACAAAATAAAGCAAATAAAGAAATTCTGTCTCGGCACACAGCGCGAACAAGGAGAGAGGGACGCGAAAACGAATCATTGCCTGTATTTATACTAAACAAGCTGAAGGCAGAATATTCTCAGCTGCAACACGTTTACCCCATGTTTTGAGAGCTTAAATACATACGTAAGCTTACACAAATGTTTTCTTGTGTTGCTATGATCTGGCATCTGCTTACGACGAGTTATATCACAATGGAGACAAACACAGTCTAAAACATTAAACAAATACTTAAAACGCAAACCTGCCGTGATAATATTCTACTCTTCAACTTTTAGTAGTACATATGATCCGATCTATCCAAAAAGTGTGTAAACGGTAAATACAGATTAACAGAACGGAAAGTCGACGGCTCAAGAGTTACATAAATACAGATGCAAACCTATTTACGTTGCCTTTTGGACTTAAATGTCAGACTGCCTGAGCAGGGAATCGAACCCACGAACTTTAGAACCAAAGGCCAAGGTCCTACCGCTGAGCCATACTGACACGGCCGTGTTAGTATGGGTCAGCTGTGGACCTTGACGTTTGGTTTAAAGGACGTGGGTTCGATTCCCCGCTCAGGGAGTTTGACATACAAGTCCAAAGGGCAAAATAAATACAGTTGCAAACCTATTTTGGACTTTTGCCTATCAGACTGCCTGAGCCGGAATTGGTCGTTTCCTTTTAAGTCCAAAAGGCAGTGGAAATAGGTCTATATCGGTATTGTGAATTTGTGATTCTTGTCTTCAACGTCCTGTAGTCCAAATGTTCCAACGTAACCAAAACCGAGTAAACGGTCAGCTAACACGTAGTTAATATTAACCCTGAAAGCCGTTTAATACTAGTTGAAGGGGCTCCGGCCCCTGGCCTCCCCGTGGTCCCCATGGGGGTGGCAGTGGTAGCCAAGTCCCGAATTTTCCCTACACGTGGTCGGACCAGAGAGGGTGGGAGGCAAGGAGTTTAGCCCCTCGATTGCTAGACAATGCAAGGTTGCGTCATAAGCTGGCTCGCAATCGATAATCACTTAATGAATTCCAGTTTCATAACTAATCTTGTGCAAGCACATTCCGAAAATGCCATAAGGGCAGCTAAAATAGTAACAAATGGCTCTAGTTAGCAATCTATACAGCCAGCCTGTTTGTACAGGTTATCAAAAACTTTTTGTGTTTGCCATTTAGCTCTCTCACTCTCTCTTTTTCTGTAAAACTGAACCGTGAATCATCTTTGGATAATTAGTTATGAATGAACGCACGCCTTCTGCCCGGAAAAAAACGAACTGCCATTGTCGGCTGACGAACTTCAATTTATTCTGGCGAGTTTTCTTCGAATATTATTTTTAGAAATTCTCTTGTCAAGAAGTCAGGGGAAGATCCCATTACGGTTCCATAGGGTTAATTGCTGTTACAACGTGGTGCTACAGAGAAGTGCTGCCAAATATAACCAATTTCGAACAAAAAGCTGCTGGTTGCTAAACTACCTTTAAGTTTAAAAAAATAAAATAAATACTGGAAACAAATGCAAAAAAAAAAAAAGAAAAACTCCCTCCCTCTCGGAAAAGAAATACTGAATTACTAGAGACGAAGGAATAGTTGTACATATATAATGTTACACTTCTGTATATAGATTTCTAACTTAACTGAATTACATCCTTGGTTCTAAGCTAAAATAAAAGATTTATCGACGATGCTGAAGGACAACACTTTTCCCAATGCAGAATATGTAAGTTATAAATTGGTCTAAATTGTAAAATTGTGTAAGAAATAGGAAATGATTATTAAACATTGAACTGTAGTGTACGTATATGAGCTTATTAGGGGTTACTTAACACCACAGATTACATATAGTTACGTGGTGCCTTTAATGACACACTCTTACCTTTTGTTAACAGTACTGGCACACTTCCTGTTATAATCAACCAACAAAAGAGTTACAAACAGGACGCTACTTGTTGCGCATTAATCCGAACCTCCAAATAGTAAATCGTGTGTTATTTGTCAGGCTCACGTTGGGTATGGCCTTCCCTCGGTACACTTCACTTTGGCGACGAGTGATGCTAATAATTTTAACTTAACTGAAACCAATTTAAATGGTTGACCCAAAATATTGTGATAGTATTTTGGGCATTTTGTAGAAGTATTCTAAATAAAAATTCCGTTGAAAATCTTTGTTGACTGTATCCCCGTTATGCAGGTCGTGTGACGGTCTGAGGTAAATGGATCCTGTTTTGTTCATCGTGGTTCAGGAAACAACTCTAAGTACTTCTGCGGCGAAAAAGGAACCATGCCTCTTCATGGTTCACCAGGTATTCTGGCCCAAAATATCGAGAATTGTGTCCATTTTTTGGGGTGAAGAATAGTCCGGTATCAAAGTCACGCCAATTGCCTCGAAGATTTGTATCGAAGCAGCATGAGGTATGTGCGAGGTTTAGTTGAGCTAAATTGTTGCTGATTTTTAAGTGTCAGCCATTTTGTTGTTAATGCTATTTTTCTTGCAGCTAAGAGTTGTAAAGAGCATTTGGGTAACAAATTTTGTCTCAGAGGGAAACTCGTGAGGTTCACTGAGAAGCTGTAAAATCAAGTTATTTAGTACTTGAAGGCGCACACTTAGTGTGCAGTTGGGCCCACTACAGCTCGCAACTATGCTAAACTAAAGAGCTTAGTGAAAAACAGGAATAGTGTATGCAACAAATGTTGCTATACCTCACGTCAACGGTTGTTCTGGGTGGAAAAGACCTGGAAAGATGCGGTTGGCAAACTAACTAAGCAATTAAAGCTGATAGCACACTAGATAAATACGGTCTTTGCTTACAGCCTTTAATCTTTTTTGAGCAACGGTATAAATTATGTTGGCAATACCAATTTTTGTTGAGAATATACCTTCATAAATTTATAACAGTCATTAACCAATGGGAAGCCAATAATCGGCAGCCACCAACCAATCACACCTCCTTAACACCGGTTAAACGACCACACGGTATTTTATCAGATTAAATCGTCAGCCACATCCCTCCATCTTGAATTAACGTTCGACTCGTCTTGTATCGTGGCTTACGCCGCATGATGAAAGTACGAAAGAACTGCATTTGGTAGGTCTAAACCAATTTCTAAATGCAACGTACCTGATAGTCAAGTAAGTGACACATTATTTAACGTCTCGGCGATGTGCATTTAATCTTTGGTTACCATAGCAACTGAAGTCATTTTTTCGCCGATGCGCGTTACGGCATTCTGGTTAGGCCTATAGCCGATGGCCGCTACTATGAAGAGCGTGGCGATCGAAGCTACCCCAAACCGTAATAATAAACGGTACTTGAATTAATCGAAAATAGTAGAAATAAATTAATAACAAATGTCGTAAAACTTAGTATTGTTACGGATCATATTCTATTTTAAATCTATATGAGTAACACTTTGATTAAAAATAAAACACGTATTTACTTTCGTTGAAGCGTCCTGACAGTTTGCGTTCACGGGAGTTGGTTTCGGTTCGGTTTTTTGATAGATCGTTGGGGAAACAAAACTACATTATTTATGGAGACGACAGTAGAAAATAGGATTCCTACAGATACTAAACGAACCAGTGAGTGCATCTGGCAAAAATTTGTGCGCATTCATCATTTCGTGCAAACAAGAATTGTGAATTCAAGCAGTACACCACTGCAGTACAACTAGGCCGTGTTATGCAAGTTGAAGTTTTATATTAAAGTTGATGTTTTTCGAGAGACGGTATATTCTCGTTTCAAGTATAACGCGAGCGTAGTTTAAGTATCGATAACTTTTCTCAACCACTCGTTACATTCCAAGGCTGATAAAAACACCTTGCGCAAGCGCTCGGTATTTTTTCAGCTTCGGAATATAACTCTTGGTTGAGAAAATTTATCGATAAAAAAAACTACGCTCTCGTTACATTATTACTGATAAAATCGGTGGAACTAGACTCTTTCGCATTTCATTGGGACTAGTTGGGTTTAAGATTGGTGTTCGTCCCAAAACAACTGCTGTCACGTTGATCAGCTGGATTGGAGCCAACTGTTGCCTCCCCCCCCCCCTTGGGTCTAGAGACCCTTCCAGTGTGTTTGTTGGCTCCTGATTGGCGATATGTGTGGGTGGCAAATCCAAGACGAATGCCAAAAACTACCCACATGCATTTTGGTGCTCATCTTTAGTCAACCTCTACCAGTCCATTGGAAACTTGGCGCAAATCAGGAGCGATCTTGCAGACCATGCGGGAAGCCCCATTTCAGGGCCCATGCAGGGAAAGTAAGCACTGTCAAATTTACATGCTGTCTCCGGCATTCACGATGGTTTGGCTACCCGCAGTGCTCAATCAGAACCCAAAGTCGTTAAGGTCAGCTTGATTAAAATAAAGGCGTATAAGCACCAATTTTAATCAAGAGTCCTAACGATGGTCATCTATCAAAGAAGTAAACAACATCCTGGTTTTAGAAGTAAACTGTAAAAGTTCACAAAAGTTTCCTCTAACAAGGCTAAACTCTCAGTCGCCCATCGCATATTGTGTATAAAAAAGAATGCTAACATCATGAACAGAATAGGCCATCTGATTGCTTAAAAGGACACTCAACCGTTAGCCGTATCCCATGCATTAAAAACTTGCGTTTGCAACACTGACGTTGGTTTGACCGACTAGCAAAACTGTGGCACACATGAAGGACAGCACTCAGTATAGCAAAAGCAAGCTCCTTTAAGGTGATATACTACCTTTCTATATATACCTATACCTTTACTTTATAGGCAGCGTGAATAAGTTTTGTCAGTCAGTTCTGCGTTTATTCAGTGTTCCTTCAGTGTTTATTTATCCGGTACCAGACAATTAAAGACCACACAGAAAAAGACCACCTGCGACAATTTGGTCCCAAGTTAAAAAAAAAAAATTCAGTTCAAAACTGAGGACCAACTATGATAATATGCTCCCAAAGTTATGCTTAAGTTATCTTAAAAATGTTTGTAACATTTTAGTGTAATATAAATTTAAGTGCACACCTAGGGTTTTACTCTACACATTTTCTGGCAGTGAGTTTCCGGCAGCTATGTTTGCAGGGTTCGCCAAAACTCGGGATGATGTGCAACTACCCACTCCTCTGCTGCATCTTCATGCTCCAATGTTAGGTTTTTCCCTTTGTTTACGGGGTCCATAATCATGAAACTAGATAAAACCCGAAAAAGCCCCCAAAAATCCGAAAAAGCCCCCAAAAACCCGAAAAAAACCAGCCGGGCAGGGTTCCTTCGAAAAAACCCGGGTTTTTCCAAACCCTGTCTGATTGGGGAAGCTTTAGGGTGTTTATCATTCTCGCGTGCAGTTCTGATGCAAGTGATAACAAATTGAAGATAAGATTCTGTAGCACTTAGTGGAGCACACTTGCAATTATCTGTATAATCTGCTTATCCACTCGAGCGAGTTATTATTTTTTTGTGATACCAAATTGTCGCACTATCAGTAATCTTAGGACTGAATTGTCGGGGCCCTTGTTTATCAACCACACAATTTCGTCACGCAGGCTACTCTGAATCTTTCTCTTGTGGCACTGTGACTTTCCCAAAATTATAGTTTTGAGTTAAAATGTTTTATTTACATTCTCTAGCAATTTTTGAAAATACCACCAAAGAGCCGAAATAAGACCTCGTAGCCCAGTTCTATTCCCTGACAGATGCACCCCTGCCATATTTCTCTAGACAGAAAATGGTTGATCAGGCGTCTCGGCACCCGCCTTCTTCTGGACGAATGAACCCCAAAATTGCGGCATGTATGGCTCCCGTCCACCTCCAACGCAACCAAATGGTTTTTTCATCGTCTTTTCACGAGTCACTATGGCTTCATTTGGGCGTTGAAATGCATTGGGAACGGTGCCTTTTCCACCCTCTTCACTCTCTCAATGAAACAAGCTCGTAAATTTGGTTGCTGAATACACGTCTGTCCAACTGCTAACATCATTCAAGTGATAGTTATGGCCGGCTGCTCTATACATCTACTATGCATAATGGTAGCCTACGGGGACCAATGGTCGTGTCCTCAACTGGCCTCTCTTGTTCTCAACGAGCAAAAAAATAGAAGGTTACGAATAAAGGCAAAAGGTACGATTGAGGGAGGGAGGCAAGGAAAGGGCTTTTATAGAGACATGAAGAGAGAATAAATTTGCGATTGTGGTTGCTGTGATTCACAGTTTCCTATTGTGAAAACTTAGGGCGGGGTTAAGAGCCCAAAGCCCCATGAAGGAAATAGCACGGTATGGTGCAGGACCAACCCTAACAACTTAAAGAAGAAACTAAATGACAAAAAAATTATTTGTCACACAAAACAACAGACAAGTTGATAATAAAAAGCCAAGAGGTACAAGTCAAACACAAATATACAATATGTTACATGGAAGCCTGCTACCAAACTGATTTTAATGATCGGCGTAACGGGGATGGCGTGGGAGGGCGCGTAACTACGAAAATATTGTTATAACCATTGTTAGTATTGTCGGCATCGTCTCTCATTGGACGGCCAAAGTTCGGACAATGAGAACGTGTATGCTGACGTGCGTGCCTAGACACACACTAGTGTATCACGATAAATCTAAACAATGTTGCAAAGAAATTGTATTGACGTCCAATTCACGAAAAATAAACCAACTGTAAACACAAACCCAAATAAAGCCAAAAACTGGTAGAGGCCACCAAGTTGAGAGTGGTTCGGCCCATCAAAGGAGTGATATCAACACACCAAATCTAACTAACTAAAACAAATTACAACAAAATTAAAACAAAACCAAAAACCTATAAAGAGGTGACCAAGTTGAGAATGGTTCGGCCTGTAGGCAAAAGGTAGTAGCAAATTGTGGAAAACTAATTTCTTGTTGAAGTGGCACTTTATTACACATCTGCACGGTAGTGGAGTTGAGTCAATAAACAATATAAAAAAAAGAAGGAGTGATATCATATCAAAAACCAA
>JAHWFP010059569.1:98844-111821 GCA_023313725.1 Lithobius niger
GCCAACTTAATCGCACCGAATAATACTTTGGACGTTAAATGAAAACTTGAACATTGCTACCGAAAGTAGCAATGTTCTAGTTTTCATTTAACCTTCGAATTATTAAGCGGTGCGATTAACTTGGCGAATGTTTTGGTGTGTTGATATCACTCCTTTGAAGGGCCGAACCATTCGGAACTTGGCGGCCCCTTTTACCAGTTTTGGTTTTTGATATGATTGTATTACTCGGCTAACAGAAAAAAATCTGTATTCTAATTAAAAGATTTTAAAAATGCAACATAGAATTTGATTTCCTCGAATCTTAAAAAGGAGGTAGCGATTTTATTTACAACCGTGACGGAGGCTGTCAATTTGTCTCCTGAAATGGCTGGCGACTCCACGGCCTCCACGAACCATTTCAACGTACAAAAATTTGGTTGGGCAATTTTTTTCAGGAAGAAAATACTGCCAAAAAGAATCCCAACTCTTCAGCCAAACAAGTTAAATAAAAGACCGTAAACGACGGTAACACTGAACACCATATTGTCAAAATCAGTCAGAATACAGAGAAGGCAGGATTCTTTTGATGGAAGAAGGAAAAAAAAAAGGGGGGGGGGCAACATTTTCTGATTCTAATTCTAAATTTTAAAATGTAACTTCACTGTCAGCAGAAATGGCTGGTCTAACTTGGAATTGTCAATTTTAATGAAACAAACCCAATGTTTCTAATTGATTGGATAATTCTGAGTCCAGCGTATCAGTTCTTAAACTAGTATCAAGTCTAGTCGTACTGCACCACTTTAAACTATGCCGTTATAAATGCGGCTGAGTGATGAGAGTGATCAGCCTATCCAATCAGAGTTTGCTGATCAACGACTGTAAAGGAGATCCTGTCATAGTTACGAATCACAGTATTCTTTTCAGTAATGAATTAATTCCGCTGATGTTTTAAAAGTAACAATTCGATCAGTGGCTGGATTCGAACCAGCGTTGACTTGGTTTCGAGACGAGGACGCTAACCATTGGGCTGTTTCTGCTCGCTTTGCTCGCTGTCTCTGACAAAACTCGCGGTGCGACTGGGGGCTTAATATTGTAGCTATCCTTTTGTTTTTGGGACGCCGTGACTCAAGAGGTTATGGTCACCACACTCCTTCAGCAACAATGAACCAATTTTTAACAATGTTTGCACCTTGCGATTTTCGGAAAGTTCCTGGTTCGACCCACAGGTCAGGTTTGTCTTCCCGTTACTAGACTTTATCCTTCAAGTGTAGTCAAGGCTGGCTAGGATACAAACTCTGGGTCCGTGAAGCAAGAACCACAGCATGTGTGACAGCCAGCCTTGGGTGAAGCTGTATGCCTGCTCAAAATGCCAATAGGTCCTGCGAAACCATGTTTGCACCATTAGGCCTCTTTGGAGCAATTATACGTCAAGGATGCAAATCACTTTAGGGTTCAAGAATCAAGGTTACCTATACGTAAAGGCTTAACGTTAAAAATTCGACGCGTCGTCCAGTTAGCCACCGATTCTGCCACCAGTCGCGCTACTTACATCCCAAAAATGAACTGCTCTAGCATGCGGACTGAACTGTGAAAGGTACGTGTGACACGCGATAGGCACTGCATTGACACCAAATAGTTAAAGTTTAACAACAATGGCTTCATGCTACGTACCTCTTTGTTCACTCGACGACAAAACAAAGACTCCGGAGGTTTAATTTCATGAATTTCAAGCAGAAGAGCAACCAACGTACGTGTGTATTATACTGTAAGATACGTTACAGCGTTTTCAATTCTCATTAAAAATATGTTAAACGATCCTTTGACGTAGCAGTAAATCGTCCGAAGAATTCAAGAATAGTCACCATTACCGTAAAATAATGTTCGTTTAGCGCTGCAACACCAGCAAATCCAATAATGAGAAAATATCACGTTTTTGTGCATCCCGCTAACACTAATCAATGCTACGATTGTAGTTTTTCATTCTTCGTGCTTTCAGTTCAGCCCAACGCTTGGACGACGCGTCTAGCATGCTACGTGAAACCGAGCGTTAAGCCTTTACGTATAGGTAGCCTTGCAAGAAATGAACGGTAGTTTGTGGCCTTTTGCCGGTTTGGGGGTTAGGGGAAGCGTCAATTCAGAGTTACCAATCAACCTCAATACTATTTTAAGGGCAGAGTTACAGCATTTTGACTATCAATAATACACCAATGAGCAACATACTTGGCTTACAACACTGAACACCAAAACGTGAGTACGTAGCATGACAACAACAGCACGAGTGAAGAATTGTTGCTTTTCCCCACTACTAAATATAACCGTGTTCGGGAAAATTCTCGACAAAGACTAAGACACACGTAAACCTACTAGAAAAAAAAAAACTCAATCTGTAACAGTGTGCAGTTAAAAACGCGTTCGTTTCGTGAATAAAGGAACACGAATAAGCTTTCCTGTAAGGTTGCACATACCACAGTGTTGCTGAATGTTAAGTCCACGTGAAACCTGACTGCTGTTCTCAAAACGGAACTATAGCCACAAAATAAGAAGGGACCATAAAACTGGATTGGCTTTTCCATCTCGTAATTGCTAAGAATAAAAATGTATTTTACCAATTTAGACCAAAAATAAGTGATATCTATTCCAAACCAAAACTTGTTAAGGATTCCCGCCAAGCTAATCCGACTGACTAAGACTTCAAACGTTAAATGAACTAATTAAAAATTGAGGAAGTAAGCAACTTTCATATATTTCACTTAACCTTCAAACTCTTAGGCCACCTGCGCACTAGGCAGCCAGGCCGCGCGGCCAGTGGTTGTCGCGGCGAAAAAACACGGCGACGTGCCGTGCAACCACGTCCGTTTTCCCTTGATAATTCTTAGTCATGGTCACGTGGTAATATGAACACGGAGCAAGTATGGTCGCCCTGTGGTCGCCTGCACGCTGACCGGGATCCCACTGGCCGCCACGACTGTCTGGCCGCGACGGCCAAGTGCGCATTGCTACATATGCCAGAAGCGTTGTCGTTGGCAGCAGCGACCTGGGCGCGGGGCCCTTACTCGGTGGGATTAACTTGGCGAAAGAGGTTGGCGTTTGATATCACGACTTCAAACGGCCGAATATCTTGGCGGAAATCCTTAACAAGTTTTGTTTTGGGGTAGATTCGTTTTACATTGTTAAAAACATTTCAGTTATTTTACTGTTCAGCCGCCAGTCAAAGTTGACGGTCGGGTCCCGTTACTGATTTTTTCATTACATTCTTATGTTATGTAATCTCTGCTCAGAACGCCCTCACGGCAGAATTTAGCAAGAATTGTTTCTTCGTGGTTGACACATATTTACGATGTACATCGAAATGCCAGAAGAAGCATCTTTTCTCACAGTTAGAAACTTTGTGTATTGATATTCTCCGTTAAAATTGAAGGTGAATGACGATTTTTGATCTTTAGTCAACACTAAACTAAAGGCAAACAGTACATAAAAAAGCAGCACAATCAGCAAAACTTCAGCATCGCTTATTCAGGAGGCGATAGTTTAAAAAAAACGGCAGCAAAGCATCATTAGAAATGGGGGAACATCCAACTAGCCATGCTGAACTAGGCTAGAATGGGTACACAACGAAAGAAAAAGCAATGTAGAACAGGGGTTATTCGTATCGATCCCAGCCAGCCGTTTTACTATGAGAAGGATCTAACCGTCATACTCAATTGTAGCTAGTTACATAAGTAATGTGGTTACGATTACATAAGTGATAAGCTGCATATGAGATAAGGTCGCGATTGAGACCTTCTCGGCAGGAGCAAACCCCTGTTTTGTTACTTTTTTTTCCGTCGTTTACCTACGATAACATGGTAATCTGGTGTTCCTTCTCAACGATCATTTGTTGCCGAACATTTTGTTGCCGACCCATTCTCTACTAAAATAATTTTGCACTTGAAAAAATTGTTGAATAATGACACTGATTTAGTCGATCGTTTTGCTGGGTTTATGCACTCTGGCTTCTGTTTAACGTTGACGTATACAGTTGTGCATTTTTTTTTTCATTTGCACTTTAGTCTCACAAACTGCCCTATTTTAGGCGTTAAGGTCAGACAAGTTGTGCTGAAAGGGCAAAAGTCACGGTCAGATTTATGGTGACATGCAAGACAGAGTTACGAACCTAATCTGAATGGTATAATAACACATCGAGCAACGTAATAGCAACAACTATTAATATTCATTCATGCCAGTGAGTGGCACTGTCAATTACATGCCAAGTTGTGGTCCTGGCTACAGACGACTCCAGACGGGAACGCCATTGTCAAGCGCGTAATTTACGATTTCGTTATCGCCTATCACGACCATTCGTGTCTCCTAAACCCTTTTAACACTGATGAAAGGACGATTGTATTCGGTTAATGTCCTCCCAACGATGAATTATATTGCGCTGAGTGGCGACCTAGAGCAGATAACCTCCTGATAACCTCAGCACGAGACTTTGGTCCAGCTAGGGTCCTTGTCTCATCGGATATTAAAAAGGCAACTAGGGAATAAGGCTAGGCCTTTGTCGATGGAGATTGCATCTTCGTTTCATTATAAACGTAAATAATTTATATAAATAATTGAATAATCATGCGATCATTATGTTTATGACGACCATGGAAGAGTGGGAGCTCGCAATTATAACTATAGCATTCTCTGTAAATATGAAGGGGTCGTAACTGTTTATTCATGTCATACAACTCGCAATAATAAAGCAATTCCAATTTACAGCTGCTTCGTTTGCTTTGTAATTGAGGATTAGTTCACTGGCACAGGCAGCCTTGCTACTCACGGTTCAAAAATGATAAACGGAACCTCCCTTTTACTCCATTCGCTTCAACCTATTAAGAGTACACATTTTTTTTTACAAAAATTCCTTTGAAGAACTGACTGTTGTGTAGCCTGAAACCATAGCATTTAAAATAGATTTACTCCTCCTGGTTAACTCTTGCCTTTGAGAGGTTAGAAACTGGAGAAATTACTTTTCGAAACACACTACACACAAAAAATTTCAATCCAAGTAATTCTTCCCTCCCCACTACCGATGTACGCATTTCTTAATTTCGGGTTCATGATAATAAGTTTGAAAATCAATCATAACATAATATTTAAAAGAATTTCCCTTGCACATAGGCTGCAGTATATAAATATTTAATTGTTTATAACCAGTGGGAAAGCAATCTTCGAACTGTCCCACTCAGTCTATTAGTGACTCACTGTCTCTCTGTATTGAAATGACTAGCACCACTTATTACGTCGCTTATCCCCTGGCCAGGAAAAGTGGTAAAATTTTGTTTAATTTTTTTTTTCGTCTTAGGTACCGTAAGGATTTCTTATTCATGGAATTCACTGGTGCGTTCTGCTACAGTGATTCAGTTTTATTTGGTTAGAGCTATAATACATGTCACACACATTCGAGGAGCCGTCGGTATATGGAAATGCAGCGTCAATTGTCAAGTATATTTCACTTAACGTTTGAAGTCTTATTCGGTGGGATTAAACTTGGTATTTGCCCATTTGGCATTTGTTATAACGACTTCAAATGGCAAAATGACCGTAATTCTTAAGTTTTGTTTTGGGCAGATACCACATTTTGTTGTATTCCTCCAGAAGAGTGTTGCACGCTTTTCCCAGCAAGGTGAACCAGTCCACGTGCCTTTAGCAGCTGTTTCTGGCTTTCTGATAGCAAACTTTAACAGAAATGGACCATCCGGTGAATAAAACGGCTGACTCAATTTCCAGCTTGGTCAACTAGAAGCATTCTCATAAAGTAAATAATTTTTGATATCACGAGTTGAAACGATCGAAACTTGGCTTAAGTCCTTAACAAATTTTGTTTAGGACAGATTCAGTTGACGTTCCTACATTAACTAAGACAATCTTATAAATCATCGTAACAATGGGCTAAAGATGAAGGATTACAGTGAACTAACTTTTCAGCTTTCATTTACACGAGGCTACAATTTACATGAGGCCACCCCCTCCCTCCATCCCACCACCGGATCAGTATGGTATGATATTACTGGGGCCTTTCTCTACAACACTTGTGGTCAGCTGCCAAGTCTACATCGCTGAGAGTATACAGCTAACATATTAACATCAGTAAAACTGCAAATAATTAAAAATTTACATCAGGTACTGAGTTGTCAATAAAAATTTCTAGAAATTAGTGAACGAAATTTAGAAATTTGTTACTTTTTACTTTGCTATTACATCTATACTAATGTGATCAACCTAAGTTCTATACTTAAATATAAAACTTTACTCACTAAGTGTATAAATGTGAGTGGCAAACTGGCAATATTACACTTTTTTTTATATATTGATGGCTCAGTTACATGCAGAAAAGCAGAACGTAGGTCGTTGTTTACGGGGCGAGGGATAATCGTCTAACTGGAAAATCGCATAATTGGAAGAACGTATAACGGAAAACAGTATAATGGAATATCATCTAACAGGAAATTCGTATAATGGAAAAGCGTCTAACTGGAAATTCGTATAATGGAAAATCGTCTAATGTCACTGCCTCGCTCGCGCTACCGCGCTCGTTGCGGCAATACATATAACATCAGAAACCGCAGTTAGACGTTAATCCAGTTAGACGTTTATCCATTATACGATATTCCGTTTAGATGCTTTTCCAGATTTTTTTTATTTAGGCAGATTTTAGACAATTATCCCATTAGACGGTTTTCCAGTTAGACGTTCGTCCGACGCCCCTTCTTTACGATTGTCCGTTCATCACGTATATTGCATTCGATTTCTCATAGGCACCGAAAACAAGTTTCGCGCAGCAAATAAATCTATCGTACGTTAACGAGGTTTTGGTCTCATTTGGAGGAATAACTAGGGCTGTGGGTCTTATCAGTCGTTGCCAAGGCTGGTGAGTCATCAGAACGAGTGGATTCACGGCTATATCACCATTATTCTCCGGGCTTGGGTTATGTCCGAGATACGCACAAACTCATCGTATTTCGTACTGTCCGAGAAACAACGATGCTGAGTGCAACCACAACATTTAAATTGTCAACAGCTGACTAACTGATGGACCATGTAGTAAGTAGTAGCAACTGTCGCCAGGATTCAATTATTCTAACATTTCGGCATATCAGATGATTCCATCTTTTAAATTGTATAGCCAGTGTTTTGCACTTAGAAAAATTGACCTATGCCAAGAATCGACCTAGCATCACACCCTTCTTATATGTAAACAAATTCTCGTCCAGTGGCTGCAGTGAATACTACAAAGAGAGTTTGTTTACTTGTCTTATTTTTTCTGCAGCTTCGTTTTTCTTTTTAAATTTATAAGCCAAGGGAATGAATGAGCTGTGATCACACGAAGGTAAGGACTTTTTAAAATTCCTCATCAGGTGGAAGCAATTTTGTGACGGAAAAATTTGCCGTGTTCGGCGTTTCCTGTCCGACGGGCGCGTTTATGCAAGGACAATTTTCTCGCTTACTAGCTTTTACTTGGTCAATACTAAATCTGCTGGCTGCTTCTCGCCTTTGTCGGAGAATGCAGCTTTCGAGTTGTTTATACGTAGTAACAATGGCAACAACGCGGATGCAAATTTTCTCCTCGTGCCTCGCGACACGACGTATGACGTTTGCAACATTTGAGCGTCGATTTATGACAACAAGAAAACAATTTTTACTGCAATAAAAGATGATGGTATGTTTTTTTGTACACCGGCATTCGATGGTTTGTCTTCGATTTGATAGCCACGAAATGGACGCCATGTTGGATTTTGAATTCTCGCTGCGAGAAGCTATTTATTCTGCCTACGTTTGATCATTGCTAGAAGCTGTACTTTGAGGGAGAATAGCAAATTTCGGAAATAGCGTGAAATGACAACAATCTTGTAGCAATGTTTAAAATTACTGTAGCACTTTGTTCTTTATCTGTGTTGTTATTTATAAACATACAATTTGTTATCTATTACCGCATTCATTTAGTAGCGACGGGAAACTAATCACAAATAAATAACGGTTGACTAGCAAATAGCTTTCGGCGGGCGACAAGGCATTTTTGCGTAAACGTGCCCTGAAAGAGAGCCGCACCGTAAATTGCCTATTAACATCCCTGGCAACGCTACGGCCCATCCCCCTAAAATGCATACAAGGTCAGAAATAATGAAATTACCCAGTTACAGTCCCCCCTCTCCCCCCCCCACCAAAAAAAAAGCATTTTAGATCGTAATTTTTCTGCTAGAAATTGACTAAAAGCTTCATATCTTCAAGGAAATCAATGTTTATCTCCATAAATCGGGGTTTTTCTGCACCAAAACTAAATAAAGTGGTAAAGTAATAAACTAAAATCCTGAACAAATGAGAATAAGGCATTGTGTTAATGCTAGACCGAAACCAGATCACGTAGGAAACCTGAATGATCGCATAAAAGCCGAATTTTACGCAATGGAGTTAGACATAACCCTCCCCCCCGCCCGGACAGAAGCAAGATTCGAATTATAACTTTGTTACGGCCCATCCCCTTTTTTATCGGATTAATTTTAACAGCTTATGTGCGTTTAAGGCAATTTACGGTAATATTATCCAACACTCCCCGTTCCTAAAGGAACTCTTTATAAGCTCCTGCCACCACTTTATGTCTTCGTAGCAGTTATTCACTTTTAATTTACTCAGCCAAGATTTGCTTGATTATTTAACTCACTCTTACTTCAGCATTTGCTCAATCGATTACTTCGGTAAGCAAAAGTGTAAGTTAAAAAAAAAAAACAGGTCCACCATTATAATGATAACTGATGTTTTATCACCTTGCTCTGTTCGTACATCAGTCACTTGCTTGTACAGCCCTAAAAGACGATTCTTCAACTAAAAGACCATACGGAATAAGGCATAATTTTGCAATTTTTAATTAGCGCATTGCCTTTCGCATGTGGTATTAAATTGCATACAGGGAAATGTTTAATGACAGCGGGCACGTGTCTCAATTGGTCACCCAACGTGACTCAGCAGCACCCAATTATCACCAGAAGTGGATTAGCATGGCCACTTCCGCCATTTAACCCTTCCAGCTCGGATGGCCACTACAATCGCTGGACCGGAACTAAAGCCTGTTCAGGATAGTCCGGGCGTTTCCCAAACTGAATGTCCCCCGCTTCAACACTCAGAGCACGGGCACCAACAGGACGTCAAGTCACCAGCCTCCAGCCCCTACGCATACTCTTCACCTTTTTTTTAAACGTTAAATCTAAATTTAAATCTAAATCTCGTTAGCTTCAATGCAATCGGCCCATTCTTTGTGCTGCTGTTTTGTTAATGAACATTTGAACATTTGTTATGCAGTAAAAAAAATAGGTGGTTTGTTACCATATCAATCGTTACAAGAGTATTTTGCTGCAACTTAACTGCCGAAATTGGATACGTCACGAATTTTGTTCGATATACTAACAAATTGGAAGTGTGAGTGCAATACAGTTTTATTCTGCTTCGTGGTGGGCATCAGTCACTTGTAAATAATAAGTGGATCCTAGTAGGCAAGTTAAACCTTTGCCATCACCTCATTGTGAAGCCACTATTCCACCAGTAAAGTATTGCTAATAGCAAGAATTTATAGGTTTAAGAAGGAGAATTTGTGACTGAGACCCCTTCTGAAACGTCTTAGAAGAATCATTCCCATTAGTTCCGTCTAAGTTTATAGAGGGCGCCATGAATTTTATGGGAGAATTTCTACTCAGTCTTCAACCTAAAATTAAGCCAAACTAAACGAAACTAGCCTGTATTTAATTATTATTTAGTTTAGCTTAGTTGTAATTTAGTTTACTTTAGATTTGGGCTGAAAAATGAGCAAAAATTACCAGATAGAACGCGTGGCGCCCTCTGAAAACTCGAACGGAACCAAAAGGAATGAATGCAACACGTTTCAATAGGGATTTTTTAAGAGTTACAAATTCTCCTCACCAACCCTATAAATTCTTGCTAACAGACAGTACACGGAGTTTGCAGCAATTTGACATTTGAAGAATCCGTTGTTATTTACGTTTATGTAAAACACAATTCGATACAATTTCGAATTCAGACATTAGAATGTGAAGTCCATCTTAACCTGCCCCCTCACCCAACCCCAACCATAAATAAAAAACGAACCTAAATGCCGAAGGAGATCAGAATCTACGTGCGAATGACTTGGAACATTTTAGCAAAGCGAATAAACTCGTCCTAGAGACAGCATCCGTAAGTAGAGCACATTTACGCAAAAAGGACTTCTCGCTCGCCAAAAGCCATTTGCTATTTACGATAAGTTCCAAGGTTCTACTAAAGGAATGCGGCAATACTGGAACAATTAAATTTGTTATACTATAACAATAGTGGTAAAGAACAAAGTATAGTTGGGCGGTATACCGGTTCTCACGGTATAACGTGGTACCAAAAATGCAACGGTACCAAATACCGAGCATTGTTAAAATACCGGTATTGTTTTAGTGTGAAAAAGGCGCTAAAGTTATAACAATAGTTCATCTAGTTCTTGTGTTGTAGGGCTCAACGCAGTGCAACAATCAGTTCAAGATCAACAATGATAAAATTGGAATTTTAAACAATGCACAAAAGTGGAGCCAAAT
The DNA here is from genome assembly GCA_023313725.1 of Lithobius niger. NCBI lineage: Eukaryota > Metazoa > Arthropoda > Chilopoda > Lithobiomorpha > Lithobiidae > Lithobius > Lithobius niger. Next base: position 109,419 of record JAHWFP010059569.1, read on the forward strand.
TTGCATAACGCTGGAGCTAGCGTTTGTTTATATTTGCATTTCTACTTGATAGCATGTAACTACAAATTTTAGAGAAGATGGTCTTTTTTTTTAAATCAAATATGTCGTGAATCATGCAATAAGCATGTAAGGGAGGGGGGACTATAATTTTTTTCCATTAAAACTATATTAACAAAACTCATTTTTCAATAAAATTTGTTATTATTTAAAAATCGGGAAAGGGCACCACAGCACTATATACTGTATAATACACAGATACCGCCTCTTCCATAAGTACCGGAGGGAATACCAAGTACCGGGGTACTGAGCTTGGTACCGGCACCGGCTGAAAATTTTCAGGTATCGGCCAACACTAGAACAAAGTACAACTAAAATACGACAACATTGTCGTAATTCCCAAAATTTGCCAATTCTGGCACGAAGAATAGTATCTAGCAACGGACGCACGACAGTTGAAAACATATCATCTTTCAGCGAGAATTCAAAATCAAACACGGCGTCCATTTCCGCTTTATCGAATCGATAACAAACCATTAATCATCATATGCTGCATGGCCAGAAATAAGCCGGCCATTTTGTGCACTACAGTATAGGAATTCGTTTTCTTGTTGTCATGAATCACCGACAGCACACAGCATGCATCGTACTTTATGTCGCGAGCCAAGAGAAGATCTCGGCATGGTTATTAGGACAGACAACTTGAAAGCCACATACTCTGTTAAAGGCGAGAAGCGACTAGCTTATTCAGTATTAGCCAAGTCAACGCTAGTGACGAGAAAATTTACGTGGTGATCAGTTGCATAAACGCACCATAAATACTGACAAGGCAGACCACCTTTTAATTTTCGTGTGATCTTGAGTATTAAGGACTCGAACTCAACTCAACAAACAAAACAGAATAGAAATGCAACAGCAGGTCCTTATTTATTCTACTGTGTTGTTAAGCAAATAACATATAGAAAGTCAAGCAAGTTTCCATTGTCATTCCCCATTATTATCATTTCGCGTCATCTTTCTGGCAAGCCAGCTGAACAAGCTGTCCGACAACACGTCGCCGACCCCTCTACAGCAACTGACGAACCTGTTTTACACGAAGCACAGCTGATGTGGTATCTGCTTGTCATTTGGAGTTCAATCAACGAAAGCCAACAAAGCGATCAGTGTGTGTGTGTGTGGGGGGGGGGGGGGGGGGAGTGGATTAATGGCGCGTCGACAGCCAGGCAGTCAGTGGAAACAATCCCTTGCCGAACAGAAAGACCCCCAGCCGATCAGAATATACTGAATTGGAAAGACTTCATACCAAAAAGCGACCAAAGATCGAACTTCCACAACCTTTGCGGTGTTTTAGATAAGAAAATGTAAAAAAATTTACAAACAAAATCGTTAAAGTGACAGGAACGAATCAATAGCTACATTTATCAGACCAACACATATTTCCACCTGCAAACTCAACTTATAGGTTGTCCTTTTAAATCCAGACATAAATGAAAATCGTCTGGTTTCTAAATAAAGTATGTAATCAGCTCGGTCTAACCATTTGATTTTTCTTCTTCCTGCCACACCCAATATGTTTTTTTTTTTTAAATACATTTCGGTTGTGTTACTGTTCGCTTTGTTTAGTGAACTATCTGTGGATATGCTGTTATACTTAGGACCTGTGGTAAAAAAATAACGTGTGGCGAATGAAGTTTCAATTGGTAACTTGCCCCTCACTTCTCAAGATAGCTGACCCAGTCCCTGGCCCCAAAATTTAATCATTATCTCGTCGTTTTGAAACTTTTTTACGTGTGAACAAGACCCAATCGAGTTTTAGTGGCCGAAAATTAAAGCAGCATTTTGTACAGTTTTGTGGGTTCTCTGCCAACAGGGGCAAGTTTCCAGTTGTTATTTACGAGTTTCGCTGGGATTAAAAACATTTAACAAGCACACATCTTGATCATACGGGGTCAGAAAATTACCGTCTATCGCCTATTAAACGCCCATGGGCTGTTAAAATTAATTCGATAAAAAAGGGGATTGGCCGTCACAAAGTTGTAATTCGAATCTTACTTCTGTCCAGAGAGTGTATTTAGGCCTAAAGGAAAATTCGGTGCTTATGCAATCATTCACGTACGTGATCTGGATTCAGTCTAGCATTAACGCAATGCATTTATTCTCGTTTGATTAGGAATTTACTTTAGTAGTGGACTACCTTATTAAGTTTGCTTTATGTATGAGCTTTCAGTTAATTTTGGTGCAGAAAAAAACACGATTTAAAGGGTTGAAACATTGATTTTCATGAATGTATGAAGCTTTTAGTCAATTTCGACGTAAAGATTACGACGTAAAGTGTTTTAAAGTCAGAAATATTGAAATAGCCTCGCTAGGCAATTTCACGATTTCTGACCTTTAAGCATTTTAGGA
>JAHWFP010059569.1:111921-125328 GCA_023313725.1 Lithobius niger
GCGTCGTAGCTTTGCTGAATCAGCTTAAACCTCAACTCTTCCTTCTACTGCGATCTACTTTTTAAGTTTTGGACTAGCTGAAATAAGTGTTGTGTTCCAGGCATCGTGTTTTTCTTTTTTTTAAAGAATACAGCCCTTACGAGTCAAAACTGCCTTAAGAACCTCATCCGTCAGTTAGAAATCACAAGAAAACAATGATGGGAAAAGCATCGGGTGATTTAATCACCGATATAAACTTTTTACAGGGCAGAATAAAACAAATGGACTCAGTAATAAATTAATACAGACACAAACCTATTTGCCTATGTACTTAAATCTACTTGAATGGGGATAGAACTCTTGACCTTTTGAGACCAAAGATCGAAGACACACAAATCCAATCTTAGTCACACAAAAAGGGGAAATGAGCTCCTCCTGTGAATAAACGGTGATGCGACGTTATCGGTTGGGCCTTTTTTTTTATTTTTTTTTTTATCAGGAAACGTGATTAAATTCACGCTTGTATCTTCTCAGTAAAACAGTTTCAACGTGGCTTTAAGTCCATTATTTTTTTTTTATATATATATAAGAGTTCTATTCATTTGAATACCTGTTCTTGGTGTGCTAAATACAAAAGAAACTATTAAAATAACAGGGGTCGTACTCGTCTGTAAACTTTAAATTACAGGATATTTCCAGCGTTTTTCATGGACTGGTCAATGAAAATCGAGGTTCAGAAATTAGTAATTAAAAGAAAATAAAAAAATTAAAATATAATTTTGTTTAAAAGTATGAAATCTTATCAACGCTGTGGCAAGATGTGACAGACTTTGTTCCATTACACGACAATGGTGAAACGAACTACCACTGCCATTACAATTAGTTTTTCTCCGTTATTTTGTTATGCTGAAATATACGTTGTATACCGACTGATGTCTGACACGGAAAACGGAAACGTGATTTTCTGTTACGGGAATTTCCAGGACTTAAGGATTCCAGGCCTGGAAATTCATTTTTATTTTCCAGGACATTTCCAGGTTTTCAAGCACCCGAACGAACCCTGAAATAAGTTACACAGACGATTTAACGAAATGTAAACATTTCATATGCATAAGGTCGAGTTTTCCGTCGGTGGTGAATTATCGGCTGTTTGACATCTTTTCTAACGACCATAAATTCCTTTACTTTGCCTAAAAAAAAAGATGCTACTGCCCCCAGGTCAAATATTCAACTTTCAAAAATGAAGTTTATAGCCAAGAATCAAGCACTTTATGTGAACGTTCAGCAACATCCGCAAATAAAAGACAAGTAATGCTTTTGTATCGATCGTCTCTTCATACTAATGATTTTCGTCTGATAATGAACAGCTGTGCTAGAAGAGTTACATCTCTCTTCATTCTGCCTTGCAAGGGCACCAGCCATCGCAAAATTGAATCAGGACGACTGCTTAAAATCATCAAGGACAGACAAGACAAAGAACAGGCCACGCACTAATCCAGTTTTAAAAGAAAGTAATCTCACCATCACATGATGGATCAGTTAATTGTTTCTGTGTAAGGCGGATGACTTTTCATTCATCCATTCAACCATTTATGCCTGTAATGGTCAGCGTTCGCCATACCAATAATTTCTGACTACCGTACTATTCGAAACGGATAATTAAAAAAAAATGATTTGTGTATTTGCAATTCGAGGAAAAATTTCCCTTTTCAGAAGTAATAAACTTGAAGAAAAATTAAGAATCACTGCCGCGTGGAGGTTGTAGCACGTCACCAGACTGGCCACACTTCCTTGACGTATGGCCAATCGCTCTGCGCCAAGTGTGCCAGTATCCATCTCTTTCACAACATTGGGTGACTTCAAAGCCTGTCTTGAGAGTCCTAAGTCTTTTGTGCGATTCTAACGATCTGGCATATACTATTGCTACCTCACAAAGTTTACGTTATGTGTTGGGGAGTGTAGCATTTTTCATAGACCACCTTGTTTTTTAATGAGCCAGCTTTTTTATGAATGTTGAGGCTCTCTATCCATGGCATTATTTCCCATCAGCATACGAACTGCGCCGTTCTAACCAGTCACTACACTATGATGAAGCTGTTATGAACTGTATTTTTAAGATGTTGACGAAACGTTTGTGGATTTAGTGCACCTGATGACGAGGTGAAAGTAACCTCGAAACGTCGTGCTTTTTGTTATGTTAGTATACTTCATGACTTCCTAACCAGTCAGAAGCACATGGACCAAATAAAGTAAATATCGAATTGGCGTTGAGAAAGCAAGAGAACGACAATCACAAATGTTTATTCAACACAATTTGTCAGCCAAACTTATCGATACTGATGTTTTTCTTGGGTCGAACTGTTTTACAGTGTTGCTTAGTGTGAAGGGAAGGGGTAGCATTTATGAGCAGGCCTATTAGGAGAAATATTTAACTTTTAGATTTGTTGCGTTGCATGTAACGTTGTTTGCCATCGATAATGCACATTGCTTGAAGGAACAAACGAATTTGGCAGTTTTCGTTCAAAAGACTCGTTACCGTAAACAAAGTAAACGGCTATTTTAAGATCGCTATGTAGTCAATATTATGGTTTGATGTCACAGCAGGTAAAAAAAAAAAAACGGCATTCTTCAAGGTTGATGGATAATTATTGTCAGTTTAATTAATAAGAGGCTCAAGCTACACAGCCCATTGCGCACATCAATTAACACGACAGGGCCTCAGGCCTGCAAACAAGGGTTACGACAGGGAGCAAAAACAATGGATATCGACAACTAATTTAGTGGGAGGGAGCGTAAAGAAAAAATAAATAAAATAAAAAAATAAAAATAACGTTTAATTAATTTTACCCTTACGGGTGCGAAAGTAACTTCGTTATTTAATAACAATCAGGGCGATATTAATGAAAATTCATTTGCGATATTACTTCTAACACAACAACAGTTAAATTTGAGTTGCCGAGTTGAGTTTGAGTTGCTGAGTAAACATGATGTTTGGAACGCATTTTAAAGAAAACCCATGCCACATAACCTCCAAACTCCTTTAATTTCCATAAAAAAAAAAAGACCAACAAAAAACAGCTATTACCGTCGTACTTTGGAAGTGGAAACCAAGCAATAGCCAAAAGTCCCATTCCGGGATAGCCATGTGAGCAAAGTGAAATCTGGAAGAATATGGCTTAAGGGCTGTCTCGAATGGGTGGTCCATCTTAGCAGGTCTCGTCGAAGTCATCATGATATTAACATCTAAACCATGCATCTCTTAGAGCAGAACGGCGGTGTAAATTGAAGCATTCTAGAGAATCGTAAATCTACGCCAATATTGACAACGCCGAAGGAAAAACAAACATATTCCGAGCATAACCATTCGATTTACGTCCAATTTACCATCGAATTTTACCGTCAAAGTTTTTAGTGGTGAAAAAATGGAATGAAGTACAAACGAGCAAGCAAGCAAGTGGTCAACATGGGCCTGTTTTAATATATGAGAAGGCATGACATGTCCAAAAGGCCCATGAGCCACTGTACATTGATAGCCCATTTTTCATTTTCAGTCACTCGAATTGTAGGAAAATGACGGGCCATGGATGGGACTTTTGACTCATCCGGCATAGTTTTCATCCTTGTTTAAGAAAGACTATCCTTCCATTTTTAACAATATCCTTATAGGCCAAATTATTAAAAAATGCAACCGTGAAACTACTATTCCATAAACTGCTTACGAACTGAAAAGGCAATAAATTACACAGGGTCATCAGTTAAGTTGTGACCCAGCTTGATAGCTAAAGTACTACTGAACAATATGTTATGAGACCAAGAGGGGGGCCAGTGATTGGACCAGAAATGGATGCCCTTACCAAATGTTTTCAAGGTCATTCAACTGCAGGCCTATTAAGTACTTAAAATGGCTATTTTCGGCCGCTGACTGGCATTCCATTCAAACACTCTGTCGTGCAGGGAAGCATCGTGTTCCATTCAGGGGTCAAAAGTAGCCATTTTAAGTACATCATAGGTCCTGCAAATCTGGTCCGATTTTCGTTCTTTTTTTTTTGTATTGGTAATGTTTCTTTGTTCCCTTCATATTCCTAATTTATACTCCTGGTGTGTGATGCATATTTAAGAAGTTAGCAGTTGAATGACCTTGATAAAATTTGGCAAGGTCATCCATTTTTTGTCCAATCAGTGTCCCCTCTTGGCCTCATCACATCACCCGAGTCTCATAACATATCGTTCAGTAGTACTTTAGCAGTTTAGCTATCAAGCTGGATCTCAACTTAACTGATCACCCTGTATTGTATAGCAATGATCGTATGTGAAACTGAGCTTACTACCATGATCTTTGTACGCGGGAGAAGCCAACATCCGGGAGGCCGCTCGCGGCTTTTGAGGGAGGTCGCAGGGTTAAGTCCTTAAATTTTAAGAAAACTATTACATTTGTCCGTGACTCGAAGAATTAATAATTTCTTGATCAGTCATATGACACTACCTTCATTCGTCCACTTACTACTCCATGCCAGTGAATCTTAATAACGTTTCTTTAATCCAGAAAGCGCCTTATTCCATATACCCACCTATAATGTACAACGTCCCAATATCGTTAACGATATACATAATGGCATCAGTAATTTCATACAATTTCCCACTCAAACCTAAAATGGCTTATTTAGAACTTGGGTGATTTCACTATATGACATGAAGCGTTGCTCAACGCTGTGCAATTTTATTAAAAACAGAAACAGAAAACAGTAGCATCTTTAATATAAAGTGTTCCACGATCGACAGGACTTCCGCAAGCTTTAAAGTGTTCCGCGATCGACACTCAATCAACAGCGTCGAATTCTGTTATAGCATTGGTTATTGGTTAGTTATGGTTGATTTACATCTCAAACCCAAGGAAACGCTTCATAGCATGGTGAGGGACTTCCATTTACTTACCTGTGTTGACCCAAGGTCTTATTCTGGAATAATGCGGTTCTGTAAACAACTTTACACGCCAAGACGTAATCCAAGTTACTGTGCTTTCGAGAAGTACACGCGCATAAAGTTGTTTTACAATACGTTACTGTAATCAAGAGTGAGCTATATAATGTACGAAATTAGCTTACTATAATACAATCCCATGTGTCCCCTTGAACCTTTGAACACATCTTAGTAATTTTGAAATGCAACAAAGAGAGCGTGTGTTCGGCAGATGCAACCAGCCAATTTCACGCAAGGGGCCAAACCGACTCGGTAAGACGCACACAAAAACGCGAAACAAGAACGAAAAGGGGGGCGGGGCGGGGGGGGGCAGGAGAAGAACGGACAGACTCACAAATGCACCGCATCTGTCCAAGTCTAAACCAAAACCCAACTCCTTTTCATGACGAGCTCAACCTCCAAGTTGTGTTTTCCCTTTTACACAATTCGCAATTCCCCCACCACCAGACACCCCCTGCCCCGGTCTCCTCGTCCATTAAGACCAGAATGCGTGGGAGGGTCCGGCACAAATGAGGAAACTCAAGCCTCAACTTAGGGGGCTATTTTCGCGCCTTAATTGCAAGCAACCAATGGGAGGCGAGAAAACCGATTCGTTATCTGCCGGGCTCGACAGTTAACAACAAGACCCCGGAGTGTTGGCCCACTAATGGTGATTAATCATAATCAGGGACGGAAGGAAGGGAAGTGTTATTACAAGCAAGAATTCCTAGAAGGGTTAGGTTTCAACTGGGTTAAATTAATGAACGCAAAAAGTACCAGCGAGGGTTTTCTTTATGAATCTTGTTCACTGCAAGTCTTTAAGCATAAACAGAATTCTTTTGAGGAGAAAGATTCCTGTAGCCGCGATTAGGTATTTTGTTCGATGCGTACCATGATTGACGTCAGAACCATAAAAAAAACTGCAAAACTGATGCAGACACGTAAAATAATTATTTATGATTATTATAGATGATGTGGGTGGTTAGAACTACGTTGCCACAAACACCAATCATCTAATCTAATTTTCCTTCGAATACAAATTTCAAATTCCACGCATGGGATTAAATAGATGGTTGATTGTAAACCTGAAAGTGATAAATACAACGAAAAACCGTTAAGAAGAAGGAATTTCACGTCTACAATGACATACTTGTGTGAAGTCATGGGTTTGAGTCGCAGCCGGGGCAGTTGTCTTTTCTTTTTTGCTCAGATTAGTTTATCTTGTCTTCACCAGTGGTGCCCAGAGGGAACTGGCGTTTTAGTAGAGGGAGGGAGGGCGCGCGGCAAGGAAAGGTGTGTGTGTGTGTGTGTGGAAAAATAGCCATGTATTTATTATGCAACAACAACACACTACCTATCACCACAACACGACATAACCCGTCAACAGTCAACACAACACACAAATCTACAAATATATAATAAAAAAATATGTTTTAGTCTATAATTTTATGCACGGTTGAATATTGATTGAAAACGAAACAGAACAGTAGATGGTGTTGCAGCACCCGGCTGTTACGATAAACAAAGCTAAGTGTGATACTCGCAAGTATTTTTGGACAAACAGAGTTGTCGTACCATGGAATGCCCTTCCTGATGAGGTGGTCAAGGCACCTAACTTACCTACTTTTAAAAGTAGGCTGTCCAGATGTGACCTAAGGGTTTTAATGCACTTTTAACTTTCAGTTCACTGCTTTATTGCCTTTTAACTATGTTTGTATGGTTTTTAAATGTTTTAAAAGGTTTTTATTTTATTTTTCTAGTTTATTATTTTATTGCCTTCTTACTGTGTTTTATTTATTATTATTAAACACATGTTGATTTGACTCCAGTTACTTTCTAACTGTTCAGTATTTTATTTTTATTCTGTGACGTCAATTGACTTGACCTGCAACGTTACTTTGTTTTTTACTGATTCCTTTTAAAAAAAATTAAGTTTGGCTGGGAGTCAGTGGACCGCAATGGGCCCTTCCCACTCAAGTTGCTTCTGCGATTTATTATTATTATTATTATTAATATGACGGGATAGAAATAAAGCGTTTGAAATTACCACAGTCGAAAGTGTTTGTGTGAGTGGGTGGGGTGACACCCCAACCACTAGTTCAAGTCGGAAATATAGGAGTACCATTTTTAAACTGGGGGGGGGGGGGGGTTTTGATCTGGGGGGGGGGGGGGGTCTCTCCCCTCACCACCCGGGGGGGGGGGGGGATAGGCACCACTGGTCCTGGCACACGGTCAATCTTATGCGACTGTTTGCTTCGTTCACCGTTTACCTTGTGATTAATTCTTTATTTATTGCGTTATTTATTCATTTATTTCTAGTGTGGAGGCCAAGAAGCCAGTTTCTTTCCCTCCTTGTATGCTACATATTTGTGACTCTCAGGTCACCGCATGGGAAAGGTTGAACAACTTCTAAGCTCAGCTGGAGCCTATAGTCAGGGTTCACCCCAATAGTGCAGTTGCTGGAGTGCCTGGCCTAGCATATGCGCGAAGTCGTTGGTTCGACTCCCAGTTAGGGTAGTTGTCTTTTCCTTCTTTCTCACATTAAAGACATTTTCGCAGAAAGACTGTATTTTGTATTCTCACAAGTCAGTCTTGATTGTTTGCTTCGTGATTTCTAGAATATTTTTTTACTATAATTTAATATCTTAAAAACACACTGATGGAGTGTTTTTTAAGACGCTCATTGGCAAACTATGAAAACCTGGTAGTTAATGACCGAGGGTACACGGAGGTTTCTTAAGTCGCTTTATGTTACGTCGACGTAGCTTACGTCGGTGTAGTGTTTTAAGAACGTCCGTGTAACCAACTAAAACTACTTTCAAGTCGCTTTATCTCAAACAACCTCGTTACGTCGACGTAAGCAGTTGAAGCGCTTTAACAACCTCTGTGTACCCACCTAAAACCCATTTTCTACGTCGCTCTAAGGACTGCTTTCCTTCGATTAGTTGAAACGAGTGCGCTTAAACGTCACGAAGCTAGGGCGGAACCTGTCACTTCCTTAAAAAGACGTAGAAGGCTCAGCTAGTTGAATGGGGACAGGGGAATACACAGGGGTTTGGTTGATGGGGGATTAGATAAACGCGACGCTACATCGACTTAGCAGAAACTTCCGTGTACCCGTTGTAGTTTTAACTCACTCCAACTTGAATGTCCGTGTAACCACCTCTCTCCTAAAGCGACGTGAGTTCAAGTCGACGTAAGGTAAAGCAACATAAGGTAAAGCGACTTAAAAAACCTCCGTGTACCCTCCGTCATTGTCATTGCTGCCCAATACACCAGTCCAACATTGACGAACGAAGATCCCCCATTTATAAAGGAAGACGTGATTTTTCTGTGATATCTTATCCGGCAAATCCGTTGGTGTAAAGATTTGGTGAGGTTATGATGCTGGTTGGAGCCTGGGCAATGAAGTTATTTCAATTTATACCACACGCATGGTTCTCGGCGTGGATTCTGAACAATGAACCATTGTTACAAAGCCATTGTCGAGAGAACCAACTAGTGGATTCTCTGGTTCTCCCAACAATGTAGCAAAGAAAGTTTGTCGAAAGAATAGTTTCGTTGTTGTCTGAAGGGGTATTTCGGAATCAAGCTAGAATGCAATGACAAGCAAATTTCATGCTTATTCATGTTGTTTTTAACACTTTTTTATACTTACGAGTAATATAACCAAACCAATTTATGAGTAATATTTCTTTGTTATTCCTACCGATATTACGTTTACACCATAAATCATAAATTACACCATAAATCATAAAATACACCATAAATCATAACCAGCAACGTAGCCACGACTCGAACCACATGCTAACGATCAGCTAGTAAAATATGCTGAAAACTAAAATAAATCAGTTTGTGGATAGCTCTCACCCTACCCAATGAAGGTTGCCTCCCAGAGAAGCCTAATGCTAGCTATGCTGGCACAACCATCTGACATATTTTGATTATTTTTAGTTTATTTGTTAAATATAGAACTTTCGAATACATGTTTATTTTGTTAATTTTACGTTAATTGGTTTGCATTTGAAATACGTTAACATAATACAACAAAATCATAAAATACTTGCAGAAACACAACACTACGATCGTTCAACACCGTTCTACAATCGTTCTACTTGTAAATATTGACCAGTTCTACTTGAAACAAATTAGTTCGTGGATAGCTCTCACCCTACCCGATGAAGGTTGCCTCCAAGAGAAGCTTAATGCTAGCCATGTTGACACAACCGTTTGTTATATTTTGATTATTTTTAATTTATTTGTTAAATATAAAACTTTTAAATACACGCTTATTTAACGAACACGTGTACACGTAATCAATAAATAAATGGGCGGTATTTATCACTGATCGAGTCCATTTGGCTCTCTCTCCGTCCTGTAATTACACGTTTATTGTCTTACCGCTTCACTGTTCAAGATTCCGAAAGCATCCGTCATCGCACAACGACAAATAACCCAGTTAGCATACAAAGGTTCTCTTCTTTCATTTCTTGATTGTTACTCGATTCCGAAGTACCCCATCACCGTTCATACCGCGGAAACTCCACGCCGAATAGCCCCTTCAAACAACATCTCCTAAAAAATGTGTAAGAAAAGTTGTCTGAAGGGGTGTCCGCGGTATGAACGGTGATGGGGTATTTCGGAATCGAGTTACAATCGATAACCACGAGCACAGAACCCTTCCCCAAACAAGCAATAACAATGCTGTCTTTGTGTAAACATTGTTGCACGCACAGTCGACTTGTTAAGTTTCTGAATTAAAGAACGTCAGCACGATTTGTTGATTGTTGTAGCCACGACTCGAACAATATGCGGTTGATATAAGAAGGATAACCAACGGCGATCTCGGGAGTTCTGGCAACAATAACTCGTGGCTGCGCCACTCGTTGATTGTTGGCATGAACTCACTCGACGCCGTTGGTTATCCTATACATATTAACTACAAAATAAAAGGCTGAATAAGCTCCCAGTTGGTCAAGCTCAAGAGTGTAGAATTAATGTCACGGCCTTTCCTTTATTTACTCCTAATAACGCACAGAAACTAAGCATTTGTCTTGAGGAACTGCACCTTGATTAAGTTAGGAATCACTACCCACAAATACTTGTAAATCAAATAGGAATCAAGGAAAGAGCACAACACCGAAAATCGTACACTAAAAATAGCTAAGTTTCCTAAGTCTTTATTATGAACTTACATTTCATTGAGACGATATGAGTGGGATTCGAATTTATGAAGTCTGGAACACTGCTCAGACACTCCTGCCGTCCGAGCCATTTCATGCTCAGACAGCAAGCACTTTATAGTTTAGTATCTTGATCACGTGTTTTGACCGTGCAAACGGCCATACAAATACTGTGTCAAGCTAACCGAAACAAAACTGCATACCAAAAGATACAATACTACTGACTTTGCACACTGACGTACGTTAGATAGTTCTGAACGAACTTTCCTGCAGTTTTACAAAATTCGGGTATAAAATAAATTTGAAAGAGATATCAACAAAAGCTGCCACCGAGGCTTTATTTAATTGGTATGGAAATTACAAATAAGTACTTTTAAAGGCGCTTGTTCACTATTTCTATAGCATTGCCCATATTCTAAACACAGCATCCACGTTCCAGATTCTCCGTCATCCAATAGGCTGATGTGGGTCACGTGATCTCGTTTTAGTTATGATTATCGCGGCACTGCTGCGAATTCCATTTTTAATTTACCGCTATTTTCTATATATTGCTCAAAGATTCTACGATGCTGCATCTAGGAGTTGAAAAGGTGCCCTTAAGGACGAAGTGGTGCGTTTTAAATTTTTCAAGGACTTGCTAGGTAAGGTGTCCCAAATCAAAATAGAAGAACTTGTAAGGTTTGTAAGCACCTGTTTATACGACCCCTATCAAGTCCAACATAAAAGCTTAGGCAATATTATCAAATCTTCACAAATTGTTGTGTGTTTTGCGTTGATGTGCTGTTGTGGGTGAATACTGATTTACCTATTTATTTGAGCCTTTGGTTTATTGTTTATTCAGTCTTTCATTATTGGCAGCAGCTTTCTTCCGCCAAATGTAACTTAACTGCTACTTAATAGCATTCACAGCAGGTTCGGAAAGTCTATGGGCTCTGACGTCACATGGCAAGAGCATCTGAGCAGTGTGACGGAATTCATGTTCGAATCTCAGCCATACCACCTCAATAAAATAAACGTTGGTAAAATAGAGGTTTACCGAATTTTCGCTATGTTAGTGCATGATTTTCTCTGTTGTGTTGCTTTCTCTGGTTTAACTATAGTTGCCTGTGATATTGGATTCCGAGGCGACTTGTGGTACACACCACAAGTTCCTATCAGAAATCTGACTGAGCAAATCTGTCATGTATATATACTATTTATTATCCTATAGCATAAGAATGCAGCCGTTTCAGGACAACATGTTTCAAGTAGTGGACAAATTCTGTGCAGATCGAACGAGATAGGGAAGAGAAACAACAGAGGATTTTAGGGAAAGTGGTTCTTTATGGGCGTCTCGCTCAGCTCAATTAACCCGTGGTCGATGGGGCGTTGCGGCTCGACATCCAAGTGAGCCAGTCTGTCAGCTTGCCGGTTTCAAAGGGGTATGAACCAACAACCCTTTCCCTTCACTGATGGCGGAAAATTTAATTATCTCCATTTCAATTCCCCTTCTCGTCTTTTTAAATTTGGGAGGCAAGCACGCGAGATGGCTTGATTTGGTATGAAATTATTTTGAAATGAAGGAGGAAAGGGGTTGGATTATATTCTAGAAAGATTATCTCCCTCTCCCTCCCTAAAACTATTTCCGCATAAAAGGAAGTAAGATTGAAAAAAAAAGATTCTAAAAAAAAAGTGGGCGGGGGGGGGGGGGGATTGTAGATGGTTACTGCCAAATAGATCTGAAACACCCCAAAGCGCCATTGATTTTAAGGGATTACAGGTTGAACAGTTTTGAGGAACATGAGACGGTGAAGAGTTGTGGATCGATTTAAAAATAACAGCAATAAAGTATGCTGAGAATGTTTTTAGCATTAACACTATTTTTGATAGGAATAAGCTACCATAACGTTGGTGTATTGTCCATTTCAAAAGCCACAAAACAACTGGAGAATGCTACGAAAAATATGCCAATATGCTGAATTTTCGCAAATTTTTCAATCGTGGAGGGTATCTTTCCAAATATTATGTGGTTTCATTTCATTTATATCCCATTGAGGTAACCATTACATGATGAAGTTTACCCACTAGCATTCCGGTCGCAAGGATTGTCAACAGCCAGTAGTGCTATGACAACACCTTTCCCGTAAGCAATTTCTGTGATTATATACATCTGCCGCTTGGGTTTGGGTGGGTGGATGCCTCGTGCGTCGTCTATTTCTATACAGTCACATGCAGTTATGACTTCTGGAATCGAACTCCACGGATGGAATTACATATTTCGGGCCATATTGTCAAGATGTGAATTCCAATTGTTGGAGTATACAACACCGGCAAACTGTTCCCAATAGAGTGAAAGAGGGGGATAGTAATTTTCTTCCACGAATACTGGTAATGAACCAGTTTACGCTACACAGACATAGTAATTTACATAACTTGTCGTCGATGTTAACTCCTTACACAAAATAAGTTTTGCGACAAAAAACGAGCTTCATGAGGGTTCCGTGGTAACCAAAGTGAAGCGAGAAAAGGACAGTCTAGTTGTTAAGGGTCTTGTCCTTCGAGCCAAGAGGATACGAGATTGGATCGCGTTATCAACCTATGTACACACGGGACTCTTAAAAACGTGCCCACTCGGAAATTCGGCACACACGTGTGTCGTGTGGAAGGGGTTAACCTGTACTGTGCAACTGAGGGGAGGAGGGGCAGGGGACATTGCCGCCTCCCCCCCCCCCGCGTGTGCAAGGGCATTTTAATTTTAGTTAAAATGCCCGTTTTCTTTAAACATTTTTTTTTCAAAATAAAAAAAAAATTTTCACCGGGCATACCTTTTGAAACCATCAATTTAACTTTGTGTGGCCTAAATAGTGCGTACTTAAAAACCCCAATTCCCGAAACAGATTGTGCCGTCTTCCTTTGCGTTTCCTAATTTTTTCGAATATCCGTACAAATTACTGGCCCACCTACGAAATCTTTGCCTTAAATGCTCAATGCTCTCTAATCGAATGATAAACGTTTCGTTTTAGTATATACTAACCCAATAATAAAGCCGTACAAGATAGTTATTTTGTCTGAAATAGGTTCACATCCGTGTTTAGTCAATATCGCTGTTTAGTTGGGGAAAAATATACTTGCCAATCTACTTACAACCAACCTTGTAATGTTCATGCCACTGTAGCCCATACCGAGTTCGGTAAGGCAGCATTATAACAAAGAAGTGACACTTACCTAAAACGAGAACAAAAAAAAAAGAAATCGTTAGTTCTAACTATTAAATAGTAGTCCACAATGTAAAAATAAACGAATAAGTATT
>JAHWFP010059570.1:2194-13375 GCA_023313725.1 Lithobius niger
CCTTTTGTACACTTGTCGGCCTTTTGTACACTTGTCGGCCTTTTGTACACTTGTCGGCCTTTTGTATACTTGTCGGCCTTTTGTATACTTGTCGGCCTTTTGTACACTTGTCGGCCTTTTGTACACTTTTCGGCCTTTTGTACACTTGTCGGCCTTTTGTATACTTGTATACTTAGTGAAATTATCGTAAAGAAGGAAAAAAATAAAGCAGGATAAATGGTTCTGCATGAGAACCATCCGTTCTCCAACAGAGCGTCGCCCGTCATGCTGCTTCGGTCAAAGGACCAACGTGTTAGCTTGTCTCGAAAAAAGTCCTACATTGCTGAGATCATTGCCCATGCATCAAATTGGAGGGATATGGACGTCAGGGAAAAATCATATGAGTTACACAGCGGATGGTTCAGCGAAGTTTGTCATTGGTTCATTTCTTAGGATGGACTAGCTCACCTACCTTAGATATAACCCTGCTCTAAATCACAAACGTAATGGGGGTGATAGCGTGAATTAGGTCGGCGCGTGATGACTCAATTTGGAATGTTTGGATGAATTTAGAGGGTAAAAATCGAATTCATGTCCAAAGAGTACTTACGTTGGTCACGGTTCAGAATGGCATGAGGCTTGGGGGAGGGGGGGGGGTATTGTTGCTTAAAAGCTTAGCTGCTACATTAGTTGGCCAGGCAACCATCGAGCTTACATTGTGGCTTACAAGTAATTAACACTTTTGCATCATTGTTGTTCGGTAATACATACAGTGTGAAACAGTGTGGAACAGTGAGTGGCTTGGGGCACAAGGCAAACTGAGAGAGAATCTGGCATACAAGGTCAATTGGGGTAAAGTAGTAAACAGCTACAATAGAGCAGTGACACGACGTAGTATTATTGTATATAACTCTATGCTGGAGCCTTAATGGGTTAGCTGAAAGGGGCACTGCAGAGAGAAACAGAAGGGCGTCATACTGAAGCCGATGCTGTGAAGAGTGATTTCTTAGACCTAAATCGCGCGATTTTTGTTGTTGGAGAAAACAACGTTATTTTAAGCCTAAGAAATCCGCTCTTCCGTTGTTTTTCCCTCTATTTTTATGTAGTGCACCTTGTAGTTATGCCCTCCAAAACCCATACTGGTGCCAATATGGCGACAAATGTCACTGCTCTATACGATTCTTCCAGTGCTAATGACGAGTAGTAATGTTATTGGCGCCGGGCCATTGTCTACAGGTGGCTTCCCATTCCTAGAACCTATTTTTCTAGCCGCATGTGCTTGCATGCCCATGTTTTTTTTTTGTATTGCAATCCGGCACACACAAGTTCATGAAGAACTTTGGTCCGTTTGCTGAATAAATCTATTATTGCTGTTACATTTACGTGTGTTGCCATGGTGACAGATGCCCTTGAGCAACAGGACGGACAGACAAGGACACGGAAGGAACCAAACATAGATGGACCCAAAATATTAATGACGGTCTCTGTGTTTAGCCAATCCGTGCGCCGATCGTACGGCCGAGGTCACCTGGCCAGCGTGCGACGTCATGCCATTGGGAGCAACATGGCGGCCATTTCTATCCGGCTTGTCAGCCAACGAGTTGCCTACTTGTTTTCAAACCATGGCTGCGTAATCCCTTCCTTAAAATTTATCTGTGACACGTGAACGGACCAGGAAATTTGTGTTTAAACGACAGAACAACTTAAGAAAAAACTATAACACAACATGAGTGTTGTTTTGAGCAGTCCAAAGTAAGTTGGTCGGCGTTAGTTTTCTCAATTGGCCTTTCGGTGGATGGTTGCTTATCCTTAAGTCTGTCTTTATAGAGCAGCGTCATGTGACGTCATTTTGGCTATGAGATAGCATTTGGAGGGCATAGCTACAAGGTGCACTAGATTAAAATGTAAGGGGGAAAACGGCACTTCTAGTCAAGACAGTACTTTGAGAGCGGTTTCTTAGGCTTAAAAGAACGTTGTTTTCTCCAACAACAAAAATCGCGCGTTATAGGCTTAAGAAATCCAGTCTAATAGCATTGGCTTCAGTAAGACGACCTTCTTTTCGCCCTCCAGTGCTCCTTGCAGCTAACCCAGCTACTGGCTCCACCATAAGAGTTATACACAATAATACTACGTCATGTCACTGTTCTATCCTTAAGTCTGTCTTTATAGTTGCCTACATTCATTAGCTAAAATTGTGTGTTTTATGTAAAGTAGAATAATCGTGTGTTCCGCCACCTGCAATTTTCGTGGCACTTGACTTGGGCTACAATTGGACGTTCCTTCCGTTAAGCATTCGCAATTTAGGGCACTATTTGAAAAACGAGAACCACATTCGAATCACACCGAAAACACCAGAACTTTCTACTCATTAATTATATAAATCAAAGCTTTACTCGTCGCCGGATGGTCGCTGACAAACAAACCATAGATCTAAACAGTATATCTCGGCAACAGGAAGTGGTTTGCTTTCATTCTCGTTACCCCCATATTAGGGCAATGACGTCACCTTCGTGAATCGCAAGATTTTCTGGAAACACGAAGCTGCATCTCGTCAGGATTGTCGCTTTACGTTTAACTTCGCTTGTGAGTGGCATGAAAATGAGGTGTAGGCCACTTAATATGAAACACCAACGATGAAGCAAATGAAATTACAGTAATGCTGACGAAATGTGATTGGGGGGCTAGTGTTGATATTCCAATATAGGAAACATCGTAAACATCGTAAAACTAAACATCGTAAATCGAAATTACTTTGAAGAATCAATTTGCGGAAAAGACAACAAAAAATTGTCACACCAAATGCCACTCGCGCTTTTACGAAACCCATCATTTGTGCGTTTTAGTACTCAACTCCTTTCCAGTCATTTTACCTCGACAGAAGGGAGTAATATCTTGGAAGGAGTTTCGTGCTAAAACACACAAATTATCGACTGTATAGAAGCTAGCACTCGAGGGAATTATGGCTCAATTATCTGTTACTTTACGTCAGTGTATTTTTCTTTTTGTCAAACTTTGCTGCAGCTTCACAGTACTTCACTAGTAGAAAGCAGCGCAGACCGTAGATTAAAACTCTCAAGGCAACGGCTTCACTGCATTGCATTTATGCAAACGGCAGCAGCTAACAACCATCCATAAGCGCCATCCTTGACTGCGGCGCACATCCAGACAAAGGCTAGTGTGTCACCGGCCAAGTTGATGGGATTACGTCGCACAACAATAGGTCAGCATTACGTCGATTTTTAAACGCTTATTTGTGTCAGGATACAATATTTTAATGTAAAAAGGCAGTTCTTTATCATACCGTGTCTCTTAACTGGAAGTGTAGGTTGGCTTGGTTTGCCTTCGTACGCATCAGCGATAAGCGCAAGGCAATTTCGGATTTGGAATTAACTAGTAAATAAGTAGGCTATTACGATAGCTCGAAGTTCATGGTTAACTTGTGTGTGCCGTATGAGGCAGGCACATGATACTAATAATGGGAAGATAATATCGAATACAATATTTTTTGACAAGTACTATTATGAACATAAATCCATAGGAGGTATCAGGAAAAAAAAATACAACGCAACAGTTTAAATGCAAAAAGAAATAATAATCACTAAATGCACATTCAACATTTATTTTTTATATTTACATATATATACACTATATATATATATATATATATATATATATATATATATATATCTATATATATATTTTTTTTTTTTTTTTATTTAATTAGTCGATAGGTCGATCTGGGCATTGCCTAATAGATTTCTTGGCTAAGCAAAAAGTAGTCGAATAGTTTATCTTTAAACTCATTTATCCCACCAATTTGGAGTAGTTCAATAGCAGTTCATTAAATATAGTAGGAATTTTATATTTGTATGTTCGTTGCCATATTGATTCTTGGCTAAACTGACTAAACTCTACCTTAGTGGCGGAGGTGAGTAAAACGGAAACCAATTTGGTTACATGGCTCGAGCAGACGCTCGACAGACAAAGCGTGCGCAAAGCAGACGTTTCCTTTCTAAGGGAAGAACCTCCTGATGGGGAGAGAAAAACCTGAAAGGGGAGAAAATGCCTATCGCCTCTTGCAATGCTCAGAGTGAACTATTGGGGAGGGAGTTCGGGGGGCTGCTCCCGTGACTTATTATGGGTCTCACTCACCCCGATTCTGGTTCACCTTTTCTTCTTCGTAAAGAAAGAGGGAAACTGTGAAATTGGACGGAAATGGTCAAAATGCTTACTGGGAATTGAATGGAATTGATAAAAATTATAAAAATAATCTTTCTTTGCCGCCCCTAGACGTGGGAGGGTCATGGAAGGGCGGTGAGCCACTAATACCATGCCATAAAATGTGGAGCAATGGGGGGAAAGTTAAGTACCCTCGGGCCAAGAACACTTCAAGAATGGATGAAGATTTTCCATGTTGTTGAGGTGGTGACGAAATCGCTGCACCGTGTTTTGATTTACGGGAAACCCACTTATAGCATTCCAAACATGAATAACTCGCACCGGAAAAAAAAGTTTCGGCGAGAGTTTGTAAACGAGGCTGACATTGCAAGTTTCCAACTGTAACCCCTCGTTCGACCGATGCATAAAGGGGAGGCTGACAGCTGTGAGATCGTGTAGGATCTCGTAGGATTGATACTGGGTGTGATACTGGATGAAAGACGGAGGGGTTGTGGATTGGAAGTGATTAGAATGAAAAATTAAAAGTAACTGATTCAGAATATGGCAGTGAACTGAAGTGGCAGTGACTTGTTTGGAATTGAATTTGACTCATGAATTTGAATTGGGATTGATCTGGGTGGGAGTTGCTGCACAATGGAAATTAACGACAAATGAAACTAACTCTACTAGCTATTACTAACTCGATTTAGTCGTACTAAGACGGGGGGGGGGGCCCATCGATGCTGTGCTTCGGGAAATGGAGTTCAACGCAGATGTGGAGTGTGCTGCAGTGCAGTATCTTCCAGGGGCAGCTGTCGCGTGTTTTGTTTTTTAATAGCTCCGCTCACAGTGTGCGCGTGGACTTGTGATTGGGCTTAAAATGCGCGTGGGGACGAGCCCTACCCTGACACCAAGTTTCATGATGTCGACACTGCTGGTTTTGGAGTTATTACCAAATAACCGCACGGCCCGTAACCAACACCAATCTTTGTGAGTCACTTTTGCCTTCCTATCCTGCTCGTCTTCAATCTATTCGCAACGCCAACGAAGTGCACACAGAATATTGAGCTTGTGAGTTTAAACTCACAATAAAATGGGCTACCTATCGGTATTTTCATTTTTTCCCTATCGTGTTAGTTTATTATGGAGATGGGGGTGCTATCATTGTTTGGCACTCTGTACTTCTTACACCTAAACCACTTACTGCATTGCAATTTTCATGGCACAAACGAAACAATCAGCGAAAAAAAACCTGCGAAACTAGGACTTAAGTTTGTGCGGCAATCAAAGACCTAGTCACAAATCAAAGCCTCCTCACGCTCGGAAAATGTCAGATATAATTTTTTTTAATTCCTGCACCATCAAATATCAAGGATTTCATTTCCGCAGCAAAACTATTCCGAAAATTTTATTGTATAGCTAACATTGTCTGGGTTCTTGATGTTGCGAGGGTTTATTAGCACTAACCTTTCTAAGACAATTGACTCGCTCGTCCTAACTTTTCTAACCTCTACGGGGTCCAAGCTTACTTGGCTAAGCCACTTCACTAGAATCACTGAATAAAACCGAGACACTCAAATCCGCCTGCATGTTACTAAGAGCCGTTTCACGTAGCCGAACACGGAACAATCGTTGTTTATATGGCTGCTAGAGAAACGACTTAGAATCAGGGCATCTTTCAAGGTGGGTGAACGTGCCATTTGACTATTCCGAATTGCATCGAACCCCCTGCGCCCAGTTCTTCCTCTGAGGTAAAACTCGCACGTAGAAAATTACGACACTTATAAAGCCTGCAAACAGGACGTAATCGAGTCTTTGAGGGTTTGCCTAGGGTCGTAATTATTTTAAGAATTATTTGCCTAAAACACGAGAGGCGGCAAAACAAATAACGAGGATGCCATAAACATGCCCGCCATCTTACCTACACCCCGCGCCAAGGCTGTTTGCTGTGATCTGCATATCACGTGACTAGGCTAATCCAATCAGACGGCCAAACAGCCGTTGTTCTTGTTCGTCATTGGCTAACTCATGGTGACGTCACGGCAAACAGCCATTGCGCATGGTTTAGGCATGTAGCAATCTATCAAGGCACTTCCTAGTGTTAGTACGAGTCACATCCAAAGGCCTAACGACATCGCTTTCAAACCGTGGTGGCAGATCGGAGAAAGCGCTAGGAACGGGGGTTTAAGGCTAACGGAAGCGACACGGACGTGAGGCGCATCACTCGGAAAACCTTTCAAGTGGTCATGTATACACGTACTGAATAACCAAGCACCCAACATGAGGTACACGACTCACCACTGCAACAATAAACACCGACAACGAAAGAGGAAGACAACGATGGCAAACGAAACCACAGATAAATAAAGTGTGGCTGTAAATATCTTAGGGCCCATTTATAATATTGATTTCGACGCGTACGCGTGATGCTCGGCGCGTGTAACTAGAGTTTTTCCCATGCTCAACGCTTAAGCGTGACGATTTACAATTGTAGAGCAGGTGGGCCAACGCACGCGTTTTGCTATTTTCAAGCGTCACGCGAATATCTACTGGACCCAGATCGGTGAGCGCCAAGCAACGCTCGCACGCTTAGTTGTTGCATGCTGGGATAAAAAAATGGCGGCATCAACGGATTCCATCGGCGCCACAAGAAAGGAAAACGTGGTGTGCTAAAAGGTTGAATACTCAAAATAAACGGTCAGATATCTTAATTACAGTGACCTTGACCCGTATAGCATCGAATCTTGGTGCTATAGAAGGGGGAAGTTGTGAAACAGCATGGTTGGAACGGAGTATCGGCCAGCATTATCAAGCTCACACACCTGCTCACGCGTTTGATTTGTAAATGAAAGAGCGTTTGCTTTAGCGTGACGATACCACGAGCGGGCCAAGCCGATTGTCCGCGCGCACTGCTTTGCTCATGAACTGGCGTACGCGTCGAACGTCGAGGCGCCACGCTCACGCACAAGTTTTTATATTGTAAACGCAGCCTTACAGCTATACTTTTGCAACAAATTGGATCTGATAAGTCGTTTTTGTCTCACTTTTTATTGAGCGGCAATCCTCGAACCGAAAGAAACATCCGCGGCCTTCGATTCGCAGGTCCTTTTAGTCCTTTGGTACCATTTAAGAAAAAGCGTGACAAAAACTACTTACCCCCATCGCAAGTTGCATAAGTTTGGCTATAGTCTAGACTTATTTATTTCGTAGATGCTGATTTTCCAGAGCTGAGTTGAATTGTTTTGAAATTATCGGCGCTAAAATCACTACATGTGCGAACGTTGTTGCATGCTTATTGCTTGGTTTTCAAAAGTCTTCAAAAGAAAAGAAAAAAGGAGATAAGTAAATTTGTAGTAGAGGGAAGAGGATGCATTAGTAATTCTGACTTGCGTTTGGAATGTTACAATCATGACCTAAACACAAGCCAAAAATAGACTTCAAATTAGCATAATTCAGCTCTGCCGGCAATACCGCTGGGGGAGGTTGCAGTGTACCCCAAACCCTCTAGTTAGATTTGCGGGCCATGCTAGTCAGAAAAATCGTGAATTGGTAAAATGGGGGTATTTCCCACCCTCCTACTCTGAAAAAACAAATGTTCCAAAATAAATGGACCTGAAACCCATTTTCAAACTTTTTAAACTAAAAAACACATGAAAGCGTTTTATATAATAATGTATAATAATAATAATAATAATAAAGATATTTATTTCCATAACGAGGAAAATGGAAAACAGGAAGGACTATTAGGATCTGCTAACACCTGTTCAGCATTAAAAGGATAATACTTATACATTAGATAAAAGAGAAATAGTTATACATTCAACAATTAAATAAGTAAAATACGAACAATTGTAATCTACATATTAAAAACATTTTAAAAATCTTGCAAGATCGGTCTAAGACGTCTACAAATTCGTAAGTTTTGGTTTGGTTACCCCTGACAACCGCGAAATGACGAAGTAGTATGGGTAATGTAAGTATCTAGAAGGTTCCAGAAGCAGGAAACGGAAATGGACATACAAGCTATAGCTGTGCCCACCTGTGAAAGATTAAACAGGTAAGACTCAAGATTGGCCATCGGCCCCAGCAAACACGCAAGTACACAAGGTTTGCAACACATACACAGAGAAACACGAATGGCAGAGAGTCCTAAGTTAACTCCCACTGTTACCCGTGTATTTTCTGTGCTTGCGCGTTGATGGCCCCAATATGCCGGCAGAAATATGGTCAAATATAATAAATAGCCCCCGAATGCTACTTCGTGGAGTCGACCCATGTTCTTTACAGCACAAATCTAAGTTCCTGGTGTTCGATGTTGTATAAACGGAGTTTATTGCTATGAAGATGTTGTTTAGGTTTTTTTAATTTTTATAATACGGCAGACCTGGCAACACAAAATGAGCAAACAATTCACTGTAGCTTAGAAATAAAGAAACACTTACGAGTTAGGCCTAATATTGATCTGTTCCTCCCACTCCACAGCATGAAAAGCAAAGAGAATACTTACCTATAATTTAAAAAAAATCACAATTAGTCACGAAATTACACTGGACATGAAACAAATAGCTGCACAAGAAGAAAAAAAACGCTATTAATTTTACAAACAGAGTGACGTGAATTTAGGTGGTTTGACGTGCTCTCGTCCGAATTCATGGCACCTAGAGTGACGTCCATTAGGAAAATAAAAAAGAAATCACAACGTAAAAAGTAAACAGTCTGCATTAAAGACTGGCCTTGTGAGGATACACAATACACTAGTCTGAGAAAGAAAGAAAAGACTACTGCCCCGACTGGGACGCAAACCCAGGACATCCCGCTACTACCCGGGCACTCTAACCACTGCGTTACCGTGGCGGATTCTGCGGGATGTCCTGGGTTCGAGTCCCAGTCGGGGACTTATCTTTTCTTCCTTTCTCAGATTAAAGTATCTTGTATCCTCACAAGGCCAGTCTTTAATACACACTCTTTGCTTTGTACATTAGGTAGTTTTTTTTTTTTTTTCGCAATACGATACCATATATGAATAAAATGAAACTGCAGTAAGAAGATATAAACAAACACCCGTCGTAGCATCCCGGTGCAAGCTGAATAGAACTCAGAATTCCCGGTCGATTGTCCGGGAATAGAACTCACAGTTCCCGGTCGATTGTCTCATATGCCAGAAGACCGGGGTTCCATCTTGTCCTCTGCCAGCTTTGGCATTTCGAGAAGAGAAAGACCCTATGATACCACGTGCTCATGTCGATTGTGGCGCGCAACAATGTTCCATCTGATAAGTAGATTTCGTAGAGGTTTTCTCACGTAAATGATAATGCGCGAAAACCACGGGCCATTCCTGAGAAAAAAAATCCACAAAAGCGTGCAGCACCCATTGTTTAGGAATGGCCAAGTTGGGGGCATTTTCAGCTGAGTAGTTTAGTTTATTCGGAGCTCTGACCTCTACAGGTAACCAATACCACCCATAAATCCCAACACCACATTATCCTAGGAACTAATCACTACCACAGAAAAAAACCAAATAAGTACACAAGTAACCTACACCACTAAGACTAGTAGGAGAATCTTCCCGATGCCACACACAATGCTGCCACTGCGTTCAGCCGCCCAATACCTTTCCCTGTGGAATGCGGTGACACGCCCAATTTAAAGTTCTGATCATCTGGACGTCCACTGAGTGACCTTTTCCGTTGAGGAGAGAACAACTGACAACGAAATATGTAGTGTTCCATCGTTTCCACTGGCTCGCAATAACAATTGAACAGCGTTTTCCTTGGCATTGTTGTCCGGGAAAGTTGTGGCAAAAGTGGAATTACAGGGAAACAAGCACTTCTGCGGTATAATTTAGTAAAAGCCTGAAATTTAGAAAAAAATTATATTACATTGCAATGTACAGCTCTGCAACTAAATACATAAAAATTTTAAAACGTAAAAACCTCGTAATGTTTCCTTTAAAAATATATATATATATATATATATATTGTATATATATATTTTTTGCTCCATCTCTTTTGTTTGTCTCTTTTGAAAGGAAACATTCCGAGGGTTTTATGTTTTAAAATTTTTATGCACTTGGGAAGTTGCAGGGATGATTCGGCTGCACATTGCCAAGCGATTTTAGTTTTTTGTAAACTAATGATGACGAAGAATGGTTTCTTCAAAAAATCGTTTGTTTATTTTTGTGAACGTTTCGGCTTTTACTAAATTGTAAAGGTGTAATTACACAGAAGCAGTATAAAAGAAGTGTAAAGAGCGAACGTGCACTTTCGTTACTTAACCCAAATACAAATTGATGTAGAAAAAAACGTGAGGCAAAAGAAACGAAAATCCACCGAAACTGTGTCGTACTAGTATTGTTACAGATCTTAAAAACAAAAATTACAACCAGTAACTACAACCGGTAGCAAAAAGGTAACTGTAAAAATGCCTTGTTGCATTTGTGGGACCAAACTATGGAAAAAGGCCACAATGGATGGAATACTATGGCTGAAAAGGCAATAGAGTTCGTGATCCCACTTCAGTAGAAAGTTCCGTTGATGGCCTTTGGCTGTAGGTACGTAATGAAGGATCGTGCTAACTAGCCTTGGGTTGCAAAACAAGTCGAAAGTAATCAAGTCGGAACTGACGGCAAACTGATTTATTGAGCTCACTTCTGAAGTGGGATCACGACTAAGGACCTGATTGCCTTTTTTTCCAATATCATATTCCATCCACGGTGGCCTATTCCCACAGTTTGGCAGCAGAACGTGGTTTCGATCCACGGATCTCTGCTACCAAACAGTTTGCCGTCATTTCCGACATGATTACTTTCAACTTGTTATGCAACGCAAGACTAGTTAGCACGATCCTTCATTATAGACCTACAGTCAAACACCATCAACGATTCAGGGAACTCTCCTCTGAAGTGGGATCATAACTAAAGACTCGATGCCTTTTTAACCATCGTACTCCATCCACGGTGGCCTATTCCCACAGTTTGGTCCCACAGTTTGGTAGTAGAGCGTGGTTTCGATCCACGGACCTCTGCTACCAAACAGTTTGCCATCA
>JAHWFP010059571.1:0-54012 GCA_023313725.1 Lithobius niger
AGTCTTCTCCCTTTTCCTCCACAAAACCCCCTTTTAAGTTAGCATGCCCCCAAAGTCTCATTTATCTTTATCCTCAACTCATTATAGTTATTTATATCAGACTAGGCAGTGGAAAGCGAAAATATTTAACATCACAGGATGGCGTTCTTCCTGGAAAACCTGGAAATTTTAGGGAATTTACAAGTCTGGAAAATTCAGAGAAAAATCTGTGATTTTGATTAATATACACTGAAAGTCAAGGAATTTCAACATTTTCCGGGAAGTCTTTTGTATCTATAAAGAATAGCTAATTCGGATTTCAATTTTTACTTCGAAAACCTTCAATTTATTCCAGTTAAAACCTCATGTCCTTTTTGCTTCATTTCTGATAAAGCGACACCTCCTTAGGCCTAGGTATTCTGGGACATTACGTGTTAAGTGTGTTTCTAGTTTTTTTCAGATTATGGTTTTCCAGTACAGGTTTACCAATACCAGTTTAGGCAGTGCAATTTTTTGATTTAGCAAAGCGATGAGATATCGTTATTGCGATTTGAGGGAAATGTGAAAAAAAAAAATGTTTGGTCCTGCATTGCACATTCCTTCGTCCGAAAAAAATTCAGGGAAAAGTGTCAGTATTTGTCTGGAATATCTGGAACAATCAGGGAATTTCTTCATGAGCTATTGAACGCCACCATGATATAAATCCTGAACAATAAACATCAATAGCCCTGCTACTATTTGTAATTCCTTCATAATTCCGTCCGTAATCCAGCCCTTAACGCTACACGTGGTCAAAACACTTCAACCAGGGTAATAACACTACCGGTGACACTGCTATTCTGCCAGTGTTAGCAAGTTGAGTTAAATTTGAACGTACTATTTATGAAACGATTGCAGAGCCGAGGTGTGATGATCTACGAACTGTAACTTATCTACAATCGTGTGCTTCGTAAACTTGTATTGATACGCCCAAAAAATCAGCGTCATTTACGACGCATTCGTCGCCTTTTCGTTTACATGACATTCCCGAAAGATACCGCCAAATTTTAATGACGGTTCTAGGCATTAAAGTAACTCAGAAAGCGCATTACGTGGAGCCAGAAAACCTTTTTTTTTAAATTTAATGCAGACCTCGTTCGTCATCGTCAGTTTAAGCCTTCCTGTCCAGAAGTGGCGGCCCTAAATATAGGACGCAAACAATTACTGGCAGGCCATCAACAACATTACCGGCCTTGCTGGGAAACAAAAGCCACGGTGGCATTATCAGCTGATTTGAATTCCCGGTATTGGAGTTGTCCAGCTGCCAGGTGCATCTAAAACTGACGCAACCTATAACTGTGAAAAGAGTTACACCTAAAACTTAAACACGAAATACTGAGCCGTTCCATCTCATATCAAATACAATTATTTCTGTCGATTTCATAAGTAGTATAGCAAAACATGGGTTACTGGTTTTAGTATACATGCGCACTGCTTGGTTCTTAATAGCAACCTGCATTAAAGGTGGTCATGAGCACTACTACATCTCTGTCACTGTTGTTGCTGTATGAAAAGGATACGAGCACCGATAATAGCCAACGAATAGAATCGCTAACAAGTTTACATGTTTACGCACAAGACATTCAGTTTGTACACGTCCCACGTCAACAAATGTGCAAACTTGGTGTAGAAGTGTTAGCAGAACCATCCGGCTTCGCTCGGGTGTAGTAACTTTAACCATTATTAAACATTTACCCTTAGAGGCCAACGAAGAGAAATGAAACTGAAATCTCAGGACTTTTGTGGAGATTTCATCAAGCAAAAGCAATTTCACGTCACTGACGACACCAAGAAAAATGCTAATTAAGGTAAACGTTTATATAGTTATGCCCACTGCAAGGTTTACTGCCCGTCGACGATGTTACCGGAAAAACACTTGTTTGTTCACAGGGCTTTTTTGTATATCAAAATGAAATGTTTCGGAATAATTTCATTCCGGTATCAAGCAACAAATGTTTCTTAACAAATGCTAAGAGTCGACATGTATACACTTGAATGGTTTCCCATGCTAGACAAAGAAACGGGCAGAATAAAATCAAAAATAGTTATTGAAATGGACCATGTCAGCGCATAAGCTGAGCATTCATTGTCTAGAATGGGAAACCATTCAAGTGTTGACTCTTAGGTTTTGCTAAGAAACGTTTTTTTTTTTTGCTTTAGAACGGAACGAAATTATTCCGAAACGTCTCATTTTAGTGTATGGATTGCATGTGCACCTGTTGGCTGTTTTATTCGTTGACAAGTTGTTGATAGTACGTGCTACACTTTGTCACGTGTTTTTCGAAAGACCCAATTACCTATGTGCTAGTCATATATAACGTTACTATTTTTTTTTTGTCGTATTCAGTACAGTGTTGTTGTATTTTTAGTGCCTGCAGTTGTCGACGTCTCAGTGAACATTGCCTTGTAAGAGTAAAGAGATACGTAAACCGAAATGGAGGAGGGGAAAGAAATAAACCTTAGACATACCCTAGATAGGGACTGTGTGTTGCCCTTTGCATTTTTCGAATTTGTGTAGGAATAGACCTCTGAGTTACGCTAAGTCTCTCGTCAGTTAACTTTGGGCGACCACGCATTACTTCCGAAAGGGCCCTGTTTCTCAGTTCATTCCTCACTTTTGATTTTTTGAATTTGTGTGGGGTAGACCTGAGTTATGCTAAGTATATCGTCAGTTAACTCTGGATGACCACGCATTACTTCCCAAAGAGCCTTGTTCCTCAGTTCAGTCTCAGTTTTGATTTTTCGAATGTGTGTAGGAATAGACCTGAGTCTCGTTCGTTAACTCTGGATGACCACGCATTACTTCCCAAAGAGCCATGTTTCTCAGTTCATTCCTCAGTTTTGATTTTTTTAATGTGTGTAGGAATAGACCTGAGTTATGCTAAGTCTCTCGTCAGTTAACTCTGGACGACTACGCATTACTTCCCAAAGAGCCTTGTTTCTCAGTTTATCTTCCCTCCAAAACTAAAAGAATATCTATTGCATTGTTCAATATCAATGGTACTGTAAATCCCTTACATTGGGACCTTGAGCTTACAAGCAGACATTCTGGTTTGGTTGACTATAGGAGTTACTCTTGCTCATTTTGATTTCTGTGTATGATTTTCGCTAATGGCTAAAATTTACCTTTACATTATTTACAGTGATTTTTTTCCACTTACATTTGCCATTGATTAACGCATTTCAAATTTTGTCCTTAATTTTTTTTTATGTTGGTGTGTAACATTTGCGAAAGTCGCATTTAATGTTATTAAGTGGGTTGCCTGTAGAAAATTGGCGATTTGATTAATCACCAATTTGGGTTGGAACTACAGCGACCGAACTGCAAGTAAAATACTATTGACTTTTAAATTTAAAATCGTTGAAATTATTTCGTCCATTCGTTCCTCAGCCTAACAGTAAAAAAAATCTGGCTAAATCGAACATCTCAGCAAAAGACTTCATTCAACTGCAGCGCTGTAATGAGGCGTTCGGTTTTCCAATAGTGGTCTCTTAGGCAATGGTCTAGTTTCGTATTGGGTGTCAGTTGCAAATTCTTATCCTCTTAATCATCACTCTCTTCCAGACACTTCCCAACTTGTCTGCTAAATAGAATGCCTGGAACGTGCCTACTTAAAAATAAAATCCGTGCGTTGGCAACAGCCAATAAGTTCAAAGCTAGTTAGAATACGGTTACGTGCGCAAATTGGAAGCAGGATAAAACCACAAGGCAGGATTTTGGTGGTGGCATTTTCGTGGCATGGTTGTACCTTGCATCTATCTACAGTCTAAGAAAAATACATTTCTTCGGTCGTTATAATGGCGAATGGGCTATTAAACGAAGCATTTGAAGTTAAATTTTGACTACTTTGCATCTTAAACGTTGAATTTTTACTTCGAAGGAGCCAATAAATATTCCAAATTATTTCCCTAGTTTGACCACGAAGGATGTTTCCTTTTTTCTTTTTTTTGATTGAACTCTGGTTAGTGGAAGCTTCTCTGCTCCGTACACTGTTTTACCCAGAATGCTTAGGGTGGCCTTCTGCCAGAACAGATGCTCGCTATTGTGTTCCAAGACCGAAATCGCCTGGAGGTTTTGGCTTTTGGTAAGGGACGGTGGGGTGAGGCGTAGGTGAGTTAGAAAGACCACTTTCCTGATCTTGGGTTTCGTCGACTAGTTTTGAGTCACAGTGTCACCCTCATATCATCCGAACACCAGATAAACAAAACTATTCTGTGAACTTCGTGCAATGTGAAGATCCCATTGAGTGTCTGTCTACCCATGACGGCAGCCTTCCTCTTATCCGTTAGTTACCATGCACAGTTTTGTGGTTCTAGGAGCAAGGCGTTAAGGCGTGTATAGTTGGACATCCCCAAGCATAGTAGATTATAGCTGTAAGTTTGCTGCACTCCCAGCCGAAGCCATGGCGCCAGAAGGAGAGAGGGACAATTTTGCTAGGTAATTCCAATCGGAAATTCCCAGGATCTTTTACATGCTACAATCGACATGAGCACGAGGCATCACAGAGCCCTTCTCTTCCCGAAAATGCCAGGGGTGGCTGAGGTCAGGATCGAACGCAGGATCTCTTGCACATGAAATGGTCGTGCTAACCATTAGGCTACCTTGTCCCATAGTGGATTACAGCGTATCCAAAGGCTGCCCTAGAAACCACTGGGTCTGGATAACTGCCAGATTCTATTTATGCGCCATCACAGTCAATGCTGCCATAACACCCTGGCGCGTTTATGAAACAGTAACCAAATTTGTTGTAACGCTGAATAAAGATATTAAGTTTGTATAGCAGAAACAATGCTCCGAGAAACTGTTTTATGCAAAAAAAGTAACAATGGAAATAGTATGATTTAGTTTGAGTTATTACAGGAGTAAAAGCCTAATTGCGTCATCAGCCACACCATTAAAACTAACAACCTTGAAACACTGACAAAATTCAGCAGGCACAAATAACAGTGATAACAGTACACCACCCATCAACAGCTAAAATTCTGACTGAATCACGGTTGAACTAGGCTAAGACTAAAAAAAAAAAATGGATCAACGATAAAAAATACACGAAGAGCACTACACGCTATACAAGAAAACAATACTTTATATTTCGAAGCTAAGTAACACTCGCAGAATAAAAATTAAAAGCACGCCAAAAGCATATTAAAATTCACGTTTCGTTTCGATGCTATCTTGAGAAGAAGGGAAGTGTGTGTGTGGGGGGGGGGGGACGGAAATAACCAGAACGGGAACTCAAAATGATTTGAGCGGGGAAGGGGTTGTTGACGTTGTTGGAAGAGTGGATGGATGGGGTGAGCACAGCACATCTGATTCACGTGGGTAACGAACGGATGGGTGGACAGCAAACAAGTCCCTTCCACCCTACTTTATTAACCAATCTTCCTCCAATCTCCTGCAGACACGGTCATGAACAATTGGGCGCAGGTCCCTTGTTGACTACCAATTCCTCTATCACTACTTGCCTCACTGATCAAGCAATCTCATCTGCCTCGTCATTCCCAGGCATTCCCCAGTGGCCTGGTATACCTAGGAGATAGTCATCATGACGCCTCATTGGCGTGCCCAGAAACCTTTCAACCCTCTCCCGGACGGCAAGTGGTCAAATAATCCATATTCCTATACCTTCTGACCACGTTTCTCTCTAAAAAAAAAAAGCCTTCGCGGAAAATATTCATTTCTTGGACGTGGTCTGTTTTGCCTTGGACACACAGGACGGGTTGACAACTTAGTTTCCTATATTCTCAACCAAACACGTTGTAGTCATTCGAAGATTTTAAATCCAATCAGGGCCATCACTTCAAACACCTGTTCCCAGCTGCTGAAGAGCTCTGTAGTCCCCAAGTGTTAATATAGTGCAGCATAAAGCCAACCAAATCTGCTGGGTCACGTGGCTGCATTCACAAAATAAACCTCAGCAACAGTCCGAAGCTGAATGCTTCAAGGAGGCAACTTCTCCCCCCCCCCCTCCCCCATCCACCCGATTTGTTACAAAATGAGGGAAGGTACCCAGGAATCATTCTCAGGTCAACATCTACGTCAACTTGAATTCCACGCGTGTGAGCCAGAGCAACATAGATATACGGGAGGTAGTAAGCAACTCTTAACAGCACAAAGCTACGGTAAAAGGAACGCAGAAACCCACGCATTTCGCCGACCGAGTCACACACCATAATGCTAGGGAACACGTGTTTGGTTGAGAGCATGAAATTGTGTAATAATTTGCCCAAAGCCATTATAAACTTCTCCTGCCCTATTGGTGCGCGTTCAATTCCTTATCATTTCAGGAGGTCCGGAGGTCCGCAGCAAAATTTTAAACTGAGGCCCCCTTCCAACATATCTGGGCCAAATTTTATACTAAATCCCTCTACCGACTATAAAGGTAAAATTTTAAACTCGTGGACCTCCCCTCCCCCTCCGAAATACTATGGCAATTTTTTTGCTTAGCACCCTCACGTCCCATGGAACAAATCTCGCAGACACACTGTGCTGTGGTGTTTTGAGTGCTGTTTAAACTGTACATAATCTCGTTCCTGGTAAAGGCATTCTTGATTCACTTCGGCTGCATTTTTTTCATTATTCTAATTCTTTTTAATGTTTTATAGCAGTGACATTTCAGTACTAATCCATGAGCCTCAACAGCCATTTTCCCAATTCGTCAACCTCGAAAAGTTCGACTTTACTTTTTCCATCAGTGAGGCGAGGCCCTCTGCCAGTTGAAGCCCGGAGCCATTCTACGCCCCCCCCCCCCCTTCGCCCCCCTCTTACTACGGTCCTACTTGGTACTTCTTTTCCTCTCGGTGTTTTTTTTTTCCAATTCCGTTCGTTTTTTCTTCTTTGTTTCATCTCCCAGTTTCTCTTCACTCCCACTTTTGGGTTGTTTTTGCAGGGTTAGCTGAAATAATAGGGACTCAGTGTCTAAAACTCGCCCTTCGTAGCAAAGTTGACCAAAACTCGCATTAGTAGGTAGTTGTTCTCTTAAATAAACAAACACTCATCGTAGCGTCGTTATTTATTGATCACTGTACTACAATCAGTTACATCGCTCTTCATCTAGTTGTTGTATTGTCGTGCGATACAGTAAAGCGGCTATTAACACCCCTGGCTGCAGCTCACCCCCCTAAAATGTTTTAAGGTCAGAAATCGTGAAATGACCTAGTTACAGTCACCCAGGGAGGTGGGGGGGGGGGCTTTAACTGCGTTATTTCATGACTTCTGAGCTTAAAGAGCATTTGGATTTTAATTTTTCTGCTAAAAATTGACTCAAAGCTTCATATATTACAGAAAATCAATGTTTCATCCCCTTAAATCGAAGTTTTTCTGCACCTAAATTAACTAAAAGCTTCATACACAAAGCAAACTAAATAAACTGCTAAACTAAATTCCTGAACAAATGAGAATAAAGGCATTGCGTTATGATGCTAGACCGAACCCAGATCACGTATGTGAAGATCGCATAAACGCCAAATTGTCGGCGATGGGTCGAACACCCTCTCTGAGCAGAAGATAGATTCGAATTATAACTTTGTTACGGATTGGCACTTCGTTTTTTTTATCGAAATAATTATAACAGCTCATCGACGTTTAATAGGTGATTTACGTTTTTATTTATTACAGAAAACTATTTATAACCTCCAAAATAAAATGACATCTTAAAACGCAGAAGGGGTAGGTCGAGAGACCACCAAGTTTTTGCCATTACAGTTAGTACTATTAGAGCAACTTTTCCTTCCAACCACGATATTTAACCTAATTTACAACCGACCTCCACTGATCCTCTCCCCCCTTCCCCCCCCCCCCCCAAACCAAAAAATAAAAGCTGGTTGGATTATTCTTAGTATCATTACTATTTTCTTTGATAGTATAATACGAATTCCTAGTCCGAAACCACTAAGAAACTTAGGAGATTTATGCTTGATTCGCTTTTCAGCCCAGTGGAATTAATTAAGAGCTTTTGCCAGAAAAAGTTTCCAACCTGCATTACAGAAATACGGTTAATTTAATTAAGGGTTCGGTATTGGGTTACAGCTAAGGCCAAAGAATATAACCGTAGCTAAAATTACTACGGATGACTTGCCCAACAATTTTTATTCACCGAATTTCGAAGTTTAATAATGCAAAGTTTAAGTTGCCTTACCGTTTTTTTTTGTTTTATTTTATAGCCTGTAGAAAAATTCTATTTCCAAATTTCAAAGAAAATATCCATTAAGACGATAACAAAACGGAAAGGAATTACGTTTTTGCTTGAAGTAGTTGGATAGAACTTCCAAGCTCGTGCTTAAATTTAGCTTTGCAAAGATAATTGAGTTTTCTTAAAGTATATTGAACACGCTATGAGTGTATCTCGTGCGGTACCTTCTTCTCACCCAAAACTTTCAACGTAGTTGTTATTACAAACGAAGAGCACATAAACATTGTGAACTGCAATAATGATAAGTGAGTCACAATGACCAAAAAAGTTGAAAAACTTAAATGTAATGGTGTTGGTGCCGTGGTGCTTTCCGATGCTTCAGCAATTTTCAGCTAATTTAATTGATTTACCACAACTGTTACATACCGTATCATTTGTTCCTCATAACTGCGCTGGTTCCAACCGAGTGGACTTATGTTAAATGTTGGAATTCTTGCTTCCATGTTATTGTTTCCTTTGTGTCATTGTCGTAAAGGGCTAATGCCTATACTGGTAGGATTTTTTTTAAATTTACAATCAAATGAAAGAAACTTCTCCAGCAATCTCCTTCCAACATGGACAGAAGCCAGTGAAACAACAATATCGCAGCATGGAGGCTTTTGCTGTTGCGACGACTGCTGTTGCTGTTGTTAAACCGTGCGGCGTTTCATACCCCAAATTATTTAACACCCACCAGGTAGGTGGAAACACTGCATACTGGTGTTCTAACATCATGTTATCGTGACATGTTACTAAGGGCGGATTGAGCCGCGTGAAGCTCTCAGTCACTTCAACAAACTTAATTCCCGAGGATGGGTCTCTACTATAGGCAATTCTGAAATTCGGCTGAACCAGGTCGAATTTCACAGAGCTATCTGGTATTCAATGGCTATTGGAGCTTCCTCGGTACAAATTTCTCTTTCGTGTAGCAGACTGTACGCCGCACACTGGATTTCATTAATGAAATCCAGCATGCAAACTTTAGTAATATACTGCTTTAAAAACGAGTGCCCCCACCTGTCAAAATTAAAATTAAAATAAAAATAAAAAAAAAATTAAAAAATAAAAACCAAAATTTAAAAATTTAAAACCTAAAAATTCAAAATTTAAAAGCCCATTGCCAGAAAGTTTTTAAATTTTTAATTTTTAGGTTTTTAGGTTTTAAATTTTTAAATTTTGGTTTTTAATTTTTAATTTTTAGTTTTGATTTTTAATTTTTAATTAAAATTTTAAAATTTTGATGGCCCAATAACGAGTAAGTGGCTCCACAGCCCTTCAGTCTTCCTTCCACACATTGGTGGTAAATTTTATTATTATTATTATTATTATTATATTAACCGCAAAGCAGATTTCATTACCTGCCTCAAACATTGTTCGCCTTATCCTCAGAACTTGTTAAATATGGTTGGATTTCACTGTACTGAGGCTGCTCTCATTTGCAGTTCAACCCAAGCACCAACTTAAACGAAAATAATATATTTTTTTAATATACTGAAAGTATTAAACGTATTGATATTGTTTAGACATAGCAGCTCTGATTCACCAAACCCTAGTGTCTGATGGGTCACATGATTGGGTCACATGATATCAGTATTTAAAAAATTCGACCATTCCCTAGATTCGAACTAGCATCGGGTCCTTCTCAGATCTATACACCAATTTTAGTCTGTACAACTATACCGGCTGAGAAGACTATTGCAACGACTTTGTCTGTCCGTCCGTCGCTTTTTTCATCTTTGGAACGGTACCAGACAAAGACGACATGGTATTCACCGTTAGATTCAGTAACCAAAAGTTAGTTTAAAAACACGTCAAATTAAAACATTATGACTTCCTTATAGCTAATAGGCTTTCTCGACGTAACTGAATGAAATAATAACATTTGATAGTCGCATGAAAATCCTAAGGATAACATGCAACCGTAAAAACAAAAGGATTTCGTTAACGACACACATTTAAAACATTCTCGTCGTCATGCTGCATGGATGAATAGGTTCCTACTCTCGAAGCAAATTCTCCGCTATCTGCTACTTACGAAATTGAAATGTCAGGTAAAAAAAAAAATTTGGTACTGGAAAATTAGGCCTAAAATGTCGTTACCACGGCAACGTCAAGTTGCTACGAGTCACTGCTGGCTTCATCAACAACAGTACATTATGACGTCTCTCCATGCATTGCGTCTCTCCCGTCAGCAACTTTTTTTTGCATGGACCCGCTGGATCCCAAGAAAATGTTGATTTTCAGTCTTTCGTATTTTTCTAAATTATGTGCCTTGCTCGCGTTATCACACTTGCTGTGTCTATTACAACATCAGAATCCCGCACGCTAAAACTCGTCCGGGCAACTGATACCTGGCCGGCCAAAACCGTGAGCTGATTGACGCCTAAGATCAAAAAGATGCCGCGGATCCAAAAGATGCCTATTATAACTTATTCTGCTTCGTCCTCCACTCCTCCTTATGCTTCAAACTAACCTAGATATTTCCTCCTCTTCTTCTACTCCCTCGATACTCTTGTTCTACACTTTGTTTTTTGTCTTTTTTCTCTCTTTCTATTTTCTATTCTATTTTCTCTTCCTCTTTGTTTTCCTCCTTGACTACTTCATCTTCGTCCCATTCGTATTCTTTCCTTTGATCTTGGTGATTGTAACAAATACTCGAACGTTTACCTTGGAGACCTGATGCATCATATTCCTCTTCTATTTCATCTTTTTTTTTCGTCTTTTTCTCGTCTACTATTTCTTCCTCTTTGTCCTCTTTATCTTCATCTTATTCTTCCTCCTCCATTTATTGTAGAAGTTTTTTCTTTTTGCTTCATCTTCTTCATCGTCTTTCCCCACTACTTCTTATACTTCACACTAACCTGTTTCCTCCTCATGTTCCTCCCCTTTTTCTTTGTCTTTTTCTTCAGCCCTTTCTTCTACTACCACTACTTCCTCTTCCTATTCTTCTTCTTTATGCCGCTATGTTAAAATGAATACGTAATTCACACCATACTGAAATTATTTTCTGTGTTCTCTGTTCTTCCCAGAACTGAGGCGCGTTGGAAGTCTGACAAACAATTAATTCGACGTATTGAGAAATGTATTTTCAGACTTGCTTGAAGTCGTCACAAATCAAAGTGATTTATGATGAGAACTGTTGAGACGTTTCTGGAAAATAACCTCATGGCTCGTTAAACCTATCTTTACGAGGCTCTAACTAATTCCGTGACATAATTTATGTCTTTCACAATGACGGACTTGAGGAGAAGCACAGGTGAGGGGTAGAGAAAGGAATGAGGCAGGGTGGAAAAGGAGATACGTTCCACATAATAAATTAAATCAAAGCACCGAGTAACAAGTCTTTGGAAGGTGTGAACTGCCATAGATCTTAAATGTATTCACACCTTAACAGATGAGGGTGTTTCAAAAAAAAAACAAAAAAAACGCTACACGTCGAATTTTTCTAAGTCCAAGATTCATTCCCCTTCACTATAACCCTTATCCATGACCTCAGTACAGAAATCCTGAAAGTTATTTCTTTCCTCGGGAAAGAAAGCTTTTATTTGCATTTCAAATAAGAACGCAAAAGGTAACAAAAGCATGTGACAACCCAGATTTTTTTTGTGGGGGGGGGGGGACCAAAACAAACAATAAAAACCCTTAATTAGATTTCAAGTAAAAAAGAAAAAAATGGCCATCAAGCAAAAGAGCTAAAATAAAGGCTTTTACAGTATTTGGATTCCAAATAAAAACGCAAAAGGAAAAAAACGCATGTGGCAACTCTGGTTGGTAGGGAGGGGGGACCAAAACAAACAATACGTGCGTTTATTATTTTTTATTTCAAATAGAAAGAAACAAGACTAAAATACCAGGGGCACCTGGTTGATTTTAGTTTTGGTTTGCCCATACGAAAATTTCTATTACCTTATTTTTATTAGCAGTTTTTCCCCCATGGAGCTCTATTATCCCTAGCTTTGAAAGTTGGCTTCCCTGCCGGGCTCGTATCCTACTGCGCATGACAGGAACTGGGATCGCCTATATAAGCGGTTCACTGCAATCCCCAGCATCTTTCTTCCAACCCTCACGAACCTAGTCCATCAGAGGGGAGGCTGGGTGGTTGAAAGATAATGTATATTTTCGTATGCGCAAACAAAAACTAAAATCAACCAGGTGCCCCGGGTATTTTAGTTTCTTATTGCCACAAAAATATACATTACCTTATTTTTATTAGCAGACCTTGTCACCCATGGCAGCGGGATAGGTTCAGAGCGCCCATGATACAGGCCGGCAGCCCCTACGGACAACGTCCGTTGTGGAACCCACAAGTTTCTCCAGCCCAGACCCGGAATCCTCAGTCCCATGGGCGAGCATCAGGAACAGCAGAAGCCAGGGGTTAAAACAAATGGTTCGACACTAGGGGAAGGTAGGAGTGCATACAGACAAGATGCCAAACCACCTTGGGTCGGGAAGCGATGACAGACATCATCCTGAGTAGGTGCTGTAGACAGAGTGCAACCGACGAGGTAACCTTGGACTGGAATCGATGAAGTAATCCTGGTGCGGAATTGAGAGCACAAGTGACTGGAAGAGACTGGAGACAGGAACACGGTGCTGTAAGATGAATCGCAGAAAACTATGGCTGTTGAAAGAAGAGTTGAAGGCCGGAGTAGGCATCGGCATGACATGGAACCGCATGTAGATAAGTCCAGACGGCAGATGCGGAGGATGGAATCCGATAGGGAAGTGACCATACATTTGGTGCAGGATGGAACTGGGATTGGAGCCTCGACAGGGGCGTGGCACGTAGGTGATACAGCAAGGAAGGTGTTGCGATTGAATCTCCAAAGAGGACTGAAGCTTCCAATAGGCTCGGATCTGCAGAAGTAGACATTTCTAAATTTGAGCCGGGATCCCAGGGATGACCAAGTCAGTAGGAAAGATGGGGATGTCATGATGGCCATGGTGTGAGGTCGGTTGTGACATGAGGCTGGCTGTGGAGAGAATCGTAGAGCGGCGTGTTTGTCAAGAGGATCATTGACGAAGGCTCGTCATCTGGTGGATCGATCCCAAACGGACCTTCGGAGAACGTGCCCAACTGTCGACTGGTTGTAAAGATGTCACGAGCCACCTTGGGTAGGAACCAAGAGCACACCACATACACCAGAGGATGGAAGGGGCTCAAGGAACAGAGCGAGGTACAGAGGAGCAAGGGACAGTGGATCGAATAGGAGGGTCGTCACCAAGTGGATCGTTGAAGAAGGACTGTCATCCCAAGTGGATCGCCGCAGAACCTACCCAACTGTAGAGGAGTTGCAGAGATGTCACGAGCCGCCTTGGTCATGAACCAAGAGCACACCCACACACCAAAGGTTGTGAAGGAGCCCAAGGAACAGAGCGAGGAATGGTGGACCGCCGGATGGCGATCGAGCAGAGGATTGTTGCCAAGCGGATTGTTGCCAAGGGATTGTCATCCAGTGTATCGATCCCAAGTGGATCGTCGCAGAGCCAATCCATTTGTAGTGCAACTAATGCCGGCACGAGCCACCCTGGACAGTAACCAAGAACACGCCCCAAACATCAAAGACGTGAGGGGACCCAAGGAATGGAGTAGGGAACGGCGGCTCGAGGATCATAGGATCGGAGAATCGTGGGATCGAGGATCGTCAAACGAAGAGCAATGGAAGAACCGCCACATCGTGGAGCAGCATAGAAAAGAGATGCAAAAGATTCCCGGCATAAAGATGAGGAACTGGTGGGTAGGTGAAGTAGCATTGCTGGATATTTAAGACATGTTGACACGATGTTGTTGTTGTTGAGGTGCCGGGCCTTGACACGGTGATCGAGCGTTATCCTTCTGTGATCAAGCCACGAGTGCACATTCGTAAGTGCTAAGTCGTAGATAGGGAGGTTCTGTAGTCGAAGCTGGATTGTATGGTGGTAAAGCTAGAAGCTCGAAGTATGTCGCAAGACATGTAGTGGTGTAGGCCTACAGAGCAGGAAATCGAAGATAAATCGAACCAGAGGCCTTGCGGCAGAAATCGTGGTTGGAAAGGCCATCCCAAGGGATTTATGGTCGAAAGAGTAAAGAACGAAACGTGGGATGAAGAAGGGGAAACCGGGCCTAGCCTTAAGCCAGGCCTGAATCGCGAGCCAGGAATGAAGAATGGTGAAGGAATCGCAGATGGAACTGAGGAACGATCCTTAAGATGAAGAAAAAGTGAGGTCGGCATCGCAGGAAAATGGTGTTGAACCTGGATCAGTCCGGGTTCGAACCGCAGGTAGGAGACACCTTCGTCGGCTGTGGAACAGCCAGCAGGTGAAAGGGTTGTAGCATGACGATCCCCTTTAGGTATCGATGTACCCATGCCACGATGGTGTGTGAAAGGTGGAACATGATCCTTGGAAGGGCCCAGTCCGAACCTGGATGCTTGTAGTAGGTGTTAAGCGAAGACGGACCGGCGGCCTGCATGGCGGGTCTTGAGGTGAGGGATCGGCACACGGTAGTGAGGGATCGGCGCACGGTATTACTTGTTGTGGGTAAATGTCCAAATCCTGTTCGATTCCAAAGGAGGAATTGAGGCTCATATAGTACCCTGGAAATCGTGGCAATGGCACGTCGTCACTGTTGATGAGCAATTGTTGCATGGTATGGTGCTTGTTGTAATCGGGAATCGAGCCATTCTGGAATAGCACAACCCTGTCGGGGAGAGGTCAGTGAAGAAAGATCCGACGGTCCGCTTTGCTTAGGTTTTAAACGATGGCGGCTGCGCAGATGCGTGCGCAGCGGGTAGTAAGTTGGGGAAGAATCTTCGATTGTTCTCAAGTTGAAACAGCATCATGAGATGATCAGCAGGAGGTCGTCGGCTGGCGGATCGCGGTTCGTGGAAGGCCCAGACCGGGTGCATGGGCCCAGTCGGAGCCGTGTCGTTCGTGACACGAATCGGAATCGGACCGAACATAGGTCCTATAAAGGCGGTGCTGGGAGTTTGCGAGTATAGAAAATAGCTACATCTCTACTCATCCCCATTTCTGTCTTTCTTATGTGCAGCTTTGTTTTTATGAACTTCTGATGTTTTCATTGCTGTTATGTATCGGCAAAGTTCCTTGCGACAATTTTATTTTTATTATTTTAATGTTAAATAACAGAAGTTAGCTGTAAATAGCTCCGTAGTGTGTTCTTCGTTTATACCAAGTTTCGTTTTCTTTCTCGTTGTTTAAAGTTTGAAAACGGTGTTGTTAAAGGGACCAAAATGCTGCGTTGTTGTGGTTCTTTTAGGATTTTTCGGCTGTCGTTTTACTCGAAATTAATGCTTTACTTAAAATTGAATTTGCTATTGCGAATGAGTGAGGTGAATGCGAGAAAAGTCACCAACCATTACTTTTGCTCGTCCTGCCGTTATAATTAAAACTCATGACGTCACTTTATTACCCGTGGGAGTGAATATTTACGGTTGCGTTAACGCTATTAAATCATACGACTCACTGGTTATAAATCATAACAAATATATACAGCGGAAGAATGCTATTTTATGTTGGTTGGGATCCCTTGCTCCAGGAAATCTCGAAGCAACCGACATGCTGACCCAAACCTTTACGACCGGCGCATGAATTGCACGTTGCTAATGTCCGTAGGGGGTGGGAGAGGGGGTTACTAGATAAGGGATTTGTAATCGGCAGATATATTAACTGAGGTCTCAGCCAGTGTGCGTGGTCGTTGCTGACTTTAATAACGTATAATTTGTTATCCGTTTGCGATGAGATTGCGTATTGCGTGTCTTAAGTGCATAAAGTAAATACAGAAGCAAACCTATTTCCGCTGCCTTCTGGACTTAAATGTCAGACTGAATAAAAGAGGAATTGAACTTAGGACCTCTGAGACCAAAGGTCGAAGCCCTACCTGTCAGCCATGTTGGCACGACCTTTAAGTAATGGCCACAAGCAGCGTTTAATACTTATGTATGCACATAAGTGCACAGTTTCGTTTAGAAAAATAGGCCATGTTAGTACGAATGAGCAGTAGGGCCCGTAAATGTCTTATTAACAGCCCTTGAGGGCTGGTTCGTTGGCACGAAATTTCACCTTTTATTGTGTTGTAAACAAGGCATATCAATGTATTTCTAGCGCTGAAAAATTAAAATCTTTGTTGTGCTTACCATTGTGAGCTTATGATCCGGCCAGAAGACCCATTGAATCTTTATCCTTTCACTAACAAGTTAATTATACCCTTATATATCCCTGGAAAAGCTGCAACCCGCCGGCCGCCCCCCCCCCCCCCGGGGGGGGGGGGGGGGAGGTGAAAGCTGTTCCTTTGCCAGGGTTGTTAATAGGAGATATGTGCATTTTACGCACTTACGGGTTGTAAGAAGATAATTTCACGATTTCTGACCTTAAAGAGTTTTAGATCGTAACTTTTCTGCTAGAAATTGACTAAAAGTTTCATTCACAAAAGCAAACTAAATAAACTAGTAAACTAAATAAACTTAAATTCC
Source organism: Lithobius niger (assembly GCA_023313725.1). Lineage (NCBI taxonomy): Eukaryota > Metazoa > Arthropoda > Chilopoda > Lithobiomorpha > Lithobiidae > Lithobius > Lithobius niger. Next base: position 16,661 of record JAHWFP010059571.1, read on the forward strand.
TGAACAGGTGAGAATAAAGACATTGCGTTAATGCTTTGACCGAACCCAGACCACTTACTTGAATGATCGCATAAACGCCTAATTTTCCGCGATGAAGTTTGGCTACCCTCCCTGGACAGAAGTAAAATATGAGTTATAGTTACGGCCCACCCTCTTTCTTTTTTAACGAATTAATTTTGACAGCACATGGGCGGTTAATAGGTGATTTACGGTAATTCCCCGACTAGGCGAAACTAACCTCCCGCCTCCCGTTTCATTTTGAACTGGTTTAAAAAAAGTGCAAAACTTTTCAAATAAAATATCGAAAACAAACTGAGGCAAAGGAATATGAATACTGTACTGTAACAAAGCACCGACTAACGTTTCAGCTTCCGTCACCAAAGTCAATTCAAAACACAGCTGTGCAGTTTTCTCTGGAGTGCTTTAATTTACCTGATCCACAATATTTTCATTATTTATAGTTGTATTAGTTGTATTAATTGTATTTTAAACATATACTTAATCTTACACTTTGTGGTTGCTATATCGTATATACTGTAGATATTTTAAAGTATAGATGCACAAGCCTATTGCTCTGGTCCCTTATACTACTGAATACAGAAAAAATACTGCAACCATCAGAATGTAAACCAAATTTCGAGGGATTTTCTTTTCTTTTACTGGCCTTATGAAAATAGGGTACCAACAAAACATATATTTCTAGTTTTGAAAAGAAATTCGTATTGAGGATTACAATTATTACTATAATGAATTTTGATAAAAACACCAACATACATAAAAGTGCTGTCATTGAACTCCGCCACATTAAAAAAAAATCGGTCTTGTTGGAATAGGGTGCCAACAAAACGTAAATTTCTAGTTTTCGAACAGAAATCCGTATTGAGGATTACAATACAGTATAATTATTATAATGAAGTTTGATGAAAACATCAAAATTACAGTATGAAGTGCTGTCATTGATCTCCACCACATTTTAAGAAACCACTAATAAATATTTTTAAAATAGTAAAATATATAAGCCTTCTGCTGCCACACCCTTCGTCAAGAAACAAACGACATTTTGAAAATACATCCGCCATGGCTACGTCTTAGCAGGGGGATGCCTTTGTGATTCGTCTACTTTTATGGTTTTTTTTTTTTTTTGGTCATTGTTTAACTTTTATTCAGACAACACAGCTTGTACTTGCCCCCAAATGCGACAAAAACTTGACTAATGGCAAAGATGTATGAAATAGACTTCAGCTCACTGGTATATCGTCCATTTCGTTAGCCATCTTGCATCTCGGCACATTTCAACTGCGTGATTTGACCTTCACGCTGCTGTGCATTGTGTTATTGGACATACATAATCTTCAAATACAAATTATACCACGCGCCATGGCTGTTTGCTGTGACGTGAACATCACGTGACTGGGCTAGTCCAATCAGATGGCCAAACAGCCGTTGTTCTCGTTCGTCATTGGCTAACTCATGATGACGTCACGGCAACCAGCCATTACGCATGGTATAAGTTTCTCTGTTGGCTTGTTTACGAATTACCTTGATATTATTTACTAGCTGAAATTGGTGTTTGATACACCGTTTGCAACATGGGACGGTTTGCTCTCTGGTGTGTTTGTTGCGGAGGGCGTGTATCCCGTCTATGGGTTTTTGAGCACACCGGCTTGCAAACACTGATTTTCCGTCCGCTTCGCTCACTCAATCAGCACCTTCCCTGACCAGGGCTCCATACACTTGCATATGAATATTTCTACCGGAAATACAGAAGTACGCCTTTGAACAACAAAGTCCTAACCCTTAGCCTTCCGGTTTTGTCATTTTATTTTTCTGGAAGCGACAGAAAGTAAATAGTTAATAGTGTTTTCAATAGTTAACTGAGTTTCTCAAATCCTTTAATTTTAATCATCGACAACGACAGAACCTTTAGCAAGCGGTTAATGCCTCATATTTTACTGGATTCTGGGCAAAAAGTGAGAAGCGTTTTTAATATTTAACCGAGTTTCACTAATCCTTTAAATTTTAATTGTCTACAATGACAACCTTTAGCCAGAGATTTAATATTAAAGGCGCCTGTTCACCATTTCGATAGCGTTGCCCATATTCTAAACACAGCATCCACGTTCCAGATTCTCCGTCATCCAATAGGCTGACGTGGGTCACGTGATCTCGTTTTAGTTATGAAAATCGCGGCGCTGCTGCGAATAGTGTTGTTCCATTTTTAAATTACCGCTATTTTCTTTATATTTCTCGAAGATTCTACGGCGCTGCATCTAGGAGTTGAAAAGGTGAAAAGGCGCCTTTAAGTTGCATACACTTCAAGTATTGTTTTATCCATTAAAAGTTACGTTTTCAGCTGAATGTCAACAATCATTCCGTTTACAATCATCGAATAACCTCATTATTAGAAGAGATTGTAGCCATTCCGCATTTCGTTTGCAGGCTGGTGGCTGGGGTGGCACGGAGGGGGGGGGGAGGGCGCGTTACCATTGTACAACACTGGCCGTTCTACAAACAGGTTTTATTAATGTAGATAGCGGTTTTTGTGCATTTATTTAAAACACCATTCAATGCCAGACTGACGGTCATGGTAACGTGAGACACAACCAGGCTCCTTTAGTAGCTATGGGATCTACTCTGGCTTATTTAGGACTTCATCTCGGCCCCTACAATGATCCGTGATTTCCAGGTTTGGATTCCGGGGATTCTTCCCTCTTAGCAAGACTTCTTTCTCCTTCAGAAACGTCTAAGAGTAAAATGGAGCCGTTCCATCTATTTCCGTCTGTAACAGAGTCTATCAACGCTGTCTGCTAATGATTCCTTCAGGCAGAGAAACGAAGGATGTGATAATGTGCAAAGATTATGTTTGGAGGCATTATAAGACACAATTTTACAGGGTTCCCCACAACCTGAAAAACGTGGAAAACTCGGGGAATTTAAACTACATTTGAAACTCGGGGAAAATTCGGGGAACTCTCAGATTTTTCACGCAAAAACCTGGAAAACTCAGGAAAAAAAAAACAAAGCCACACTTTTAGGTTTAGTTTTAAGTGCATTAATCACATTTTGTTGAATTAAAATTTTTCCTTGTATTTCTGTGTTGACGCTTAGAAGTGAACCCTATAAAGAAGTTAAAACTGGCAAAACGTGTGGAAAAAGTTCCTTCCAAAAACTGCGGCAAATAGCCTGGAAATTGGCCTCAACTAGTCTGGAAAACCTGGAGAACTTCTGGAAAATTATTTCGGTATTTTAGTGGGAACCCTGTCTTGGTGGTAAAAAAAAAAAAAATGACGATGATTAGTGACTTTGAATCAAAGGTCACGGCAGCCATTGCATGGACGTCTTCTTCCTTCCCGCCTCCTTCTTCTCGTGCCAGAAATGAAAAATCTGTCACCCCAGGAGAGTTCATTACACGTTTCGGCGGCTGCCAACAAAATTACCATTTTGAGTGCCCAATACGAAAAAACAAAAAAACAAAAAGATCAGCGCAAATCAAAAAAATGGAAGTGCGAAAGCTGTGCAGGGCAGCCAAACAAATCGTCGCAAAAAGATTAAGATGTTAATGTGAGTGAAGTTATAATTCAAGAAACACAAAATCAAACGACGGAAGACGGAAATAAAGAGATAGAATGTATTATTTCACCAAGTGAGCAGTCTACGTTAACAACAGAATTGACCGAAATGAAAAAAGAAAAAAATGCAATACGAAATCAAAAACAAAGTACCGATTTTCTTAATAACATTGTAAATAACTTAAAACTGAAAGGAAAATAAAACTTGAAAGAAGAATTAAAAGATGAAAGAGATACTGGTTCATGAAGTTGAAAATGTGAGTCAACACAATAGTCAAACCAAAAAAAAAAAAAAAGTGTACCAAGTGCAATTATAACCAAGATGAAAAAACGAAATACGAAAGAAACAGAAATATCGAAATCTCGGGTATGAATACGTGCCAAAATGAAGATTAAGGGGTGGCCGCACACCAAATTACACATTCTGTCGTAACCTGTCTCAGCGTCTCCAAAACCACACCAATGAGCTGAGCGCCACACACCGGATGCGACGTTGTCACGAGACGTCTTCAGGCGACTTTCGGCGTCTCACGACAACAAACCAAAGCTCCTTCTAGTTTCGTCTGGTGGGGGTCTCTCCACCAGATGGGACGTCTCACGATGGAACGTCTTCCATCTGGTGGAAACACCCCACCAGACGGGACGTCTCACGACGTTTTGTCTCGCAACAACTCGTAGCGATACGTTTGTCTAATTTGGTGTGCGGCCACCTTTACAAGACACGTTCAGCAAACCAGCGAACACTTCGGATTGACGAATAATAGTGCCGTACAAGTGGATGAAGGCCACCGTGTGCCAAATCGAAACCTTGATGGGTTGCCATTCTGTTGTTCTGCTATTTAGGTTTAGGGAAGATACAGACCACTGGATTCAAAACAATAAAAGGTTAGTAATAAATAATGATGATTTGAATTCGGATTTTATTCCGGGGCTCGGAAAACGTCGGGATCGTTCGATTTTGTGACGTCATCGCTCTGACTATTTATATTAATTAAAACGAAATTTTGTCGTAATATTAATTTGCATTACAGAAAAATGTAATTATTTACAGCGTCATTTTAAGAAATTTAGTTTTCTACGATGATAGAGTATTGTGTCGCTTTACCGAATTAGCAGATGGGGGGGGGGGGGGGGCCGGGGAGGCGAAACTGCGTTGTTGTACGTTTATGGAAGGCGGGAGAGCGGGAGAATAATTAGCGCCAACTGTTATTAACTATACCGCAACTACATCTAGCAAAGGTAAGTCGTATGAATAACAAATTTATGGTGTTAAAAAAAACACGATTTCAAAAACGCAACTCTAGAATGAATAAGTCGGTGCTTAGTAATAGTGACAGCTGATGAGAATATGGCGCATTTCGTATCTATCTACGACATCGTTTGTTTAGCCTTAATTATCGCTGAATTGCGTGTAAGATTGGCGGCCGGAGGGGGGGGGGGGGGTATTTTTTTTAGAACTTGATTGTTATGAAAAAAACTGGATTTGTAGTAAATCCAGCATATAAAAAAAATTAAGCAGCAAAGCTTAAACAAAAACTATAGCTACATGAAATTGTAGTGTGACATTTTCGTGCGTTATTTTATATCGTCGGTTAATACACACACAAAAAAAAAGAGTAAATAAATTTAAAGTAATCAACCTTACCAATCTCTGAAAGACGCTGTGTTCTGACAGAACTCATCTGTGTGTACCAGCACAGCCAACACATTGAGTTGTGTACTAGTAGTACACAGTTTGTGTAGCGGCAGTAACATGCAGTGTACAAAAGAACGTGTTCTGCCGCAGCACAAACTGTGTAGTAGTCGTACACAACTTGTATGTTGGCTGTGCCGGTATACACACAGATGAGTTCTGTCAGAACATAGCGCTTTCAGGGAACCTCAGTGCAGTACGATTCGCTCCCTAATTTAACGCTGGATTTACTGCAAAGTAAGGTGTTCGTAGATTTAAAAAGTGTAAAAGTTTGCTGAAAAAGAACGAAGCTGTAAAGCAACGAAACCTTCCAGTTTTTTTTATTTATTTTGTAACAAAAATAATATCGTCAGATGAGTTATACTCCATCTAGTCGTTTCTTACATGATCGCATAATCACCAATTCGCCGTATTGTAGTAGCGAAAGTTAGGGGGCGGATTTTTTTTTATATATATATAATGTTCAATATGTTGACTTTTCAGTGTAGGCCTACCACGCATTTAGAATGTATAGGGCAGTGACACGACGTAGTATTATTGTGTATAACTCTATGGTGGAGCCAGTAACTGGGTTAGCTGCAAGGAGCACTGGAGGGAGAAAGGAAGATCGTCTTATTGAAGCCAATGCTATTAGACTGGATTTCTTAAGCATATAACGCGCAATTTTTGTTGTTGGAGAAAATAACGTTCTTTTAAGCCTAAGAAATCTGCTCTCAAAGCACTGTCTTGACTAGAAGTGCCGTTTTTTCCGTTGCATTTTAATCTAGTGCACCTTGTAGCTATTACCTCCAAATGGTGTCTCGTAGCCAATATGACGTCACTTGACGCTGCTCTAGTCCTGTTGGTACGCTGCCTTTCCAACTGCATACGTCAATCACACAATAATTTTCTATCCTCCTCCGGCTGTACCAAACAACACGTCGAATTACTGTTGCAGTGCTAGTGCTTCCTTGTTTAAAGTCCCATATCATCAATACCATGCGATTCTACCTTGTGTTCTCTACGGTGGCCAGGGACCCATCCACTCGGCTGGGCTTTGCTCGCTCTGCTGGGGTTGTCAGCCTTCACGTAATTCGTTTTCAGTCGCTAGACTTTGGCATTTCCTTATTTCTGTAAGGTGTTCGTAGTCAAAGGCTAAACGGGCTACAAAAAAAGAAATTAAATAAACAGAAGGTATTTTTATAACTACTCGGGCGGGCACAGGAACAACAACATCCTCTCGGGCGAGATATATTGTGACGTGTAATTGGCCGTTTTTCTGTTATCACTTTTGGAACCAAAAAAAAAAAGATCATCAGGTCTGAAGATGACTGTTGACAAACAAAAATTGGATTCTTGTAATCGTATTACTTTGCCATTCTCCACGCCATCACGTGCAACGTGCAACGTTTTCTTTTATTGGACGTGTTGTTGATGATGATGATGATGGATCCTTGCTCTTTGGAGCTTTAGCTGGAAAGTATATTGAAGTGGCCGGCTTCGCTTGCGAAGTGAAACATGACTTGCGAAACTCCGAGCACTTTACTAAACTCGTTCAAAAGCAGCGGCATCGCCACAGCTCATTAAAGTAGTTCTTAAATGCGCGATTTATTTCCCGATCCCCCAGAGTGACGCGACTGGTGGCGAATATCACTCATCGGCTCTTTGAGGCGGTGTGTTCGCTGAATGCACTCACTAAAGATAACGGAATTGCAGTTTTTCTTCACGTGAATTATTTACGTATACATAACCGTAAATTGCGTTTTAACAGCCCAGCAAAGCTACGGCCCACCCACTAACATACTTTGAGGTCAGGTATCGAGAAATGACCTGGTTACAGTCCCCCCTCCACGATTTCTGACCTTGAAGCATTTTAAATCGTAATTTTTTCTGCTCGAAATTGACTAAAATCTTCATACATTCAAGAATATCAGTGTTTCGTCTCCTTAAATCGTGGTCTTTCTGCACCAAAATGAACTAAACGCTTCACACCTAAGGCAAACTAAATTAACTGTAGTAAACTAATATGCAAAATTCTTGAACAAATAAGAATAAATGCATTGCATTAATGCTACACCGAACCCAGATCACGTAGGAAGCCTAAACGCTTAATTTTCCGTGATGGACTTAGGCCTAAACACCCTCCCTGGCTAGAAGTAAAATTCGAATTATATAACAGCCCATGGATTACGCTAACTAACAAAGCGACGATGTTGAATAGGTTAAAAGTGTGACCTCGACACTGCTTTGATTTGAGGCAGTGTGGGGATGATCATTTGAGTCATGACGGAGCCGATCGTTGCTGCAGACTTTTCAAACAGTTTAACGCACTCTCACACTCATTTATTACTGCACTCGCAGTGGAATTAACTGCCATAACTGCCAGTTCAACGAAATACATTTGGATAGTATTTGGGGAAAGTTTATGCCGCAAAATATAATTCCACAGTTAACTCACAGTAACGAAAAACAAGCCAGGACACAATAAATAAAGAAGTTTACTTACAAGTTCCAATCCAAAGGATAATAGGGACAGTCCGTCGGGTAACAATCAAAGTGCAGGAACATAAAGTTTGAACAAAATAAAAAGTCTGTCGACGAGTTTTTTCCTTGTACATAACTCAGTGGGAAATAATCAACAGGCAGTTCACAGCAGCCGTCTCAGATATTACAGCATAGGTTCAACGTTACCAATAATTCGGGTTAACAGCTTCCGAGTTCCAACGTTGCCACACCAGGGAAAAAAACAAGAGGAAAATAACAGCATCGGTTACGAATGGTTACTCGAAATATAAACAAAAACAAAGCAGAAACACGCTAGTACAGCCCAAGATAGTAACATCACTAGGCTCGGAATTTAAGGACATGAGCCTCAGCCAGAAGGACAAAAGAAGGCTGCCTATACGTAAAGGCTTAACGTTAGAAATTCGACGCGTCGTCCAGTTAGCCACCGAATCTGCCACCAGTCGCGGTACTTACACCCCAAAAATGAACAGCTCTAACATGCGGACTGAACTGTGAAAGGTACGTGTGACACGCGAAACGCGGATTTTAAACTTAAAACACTGCAATGACACCAAATAATTAAACTTTAACAACAATGGCTTCATGCTACGTACCTCTTTGTTCACTCGACGACAAAACAAAGCCTCCGGAGGTTTATTTTCATCAATTTCAAGCAGAAGAGCAACCAAGGTACACTACGTGTGTACTGTATGATACGCTACGGCGTTTTCAATTCTCATTAAAAATGTGTTAAACGATCCTTTGACGTAGCAGTGACTTCAAGAATAGTCACCATTACCGTAAAATAATGTTCGTTTAGCGCTGCAACACCGAAAACCTAATAATGAGAAGATATCACGTTTTTGTGCATCCCGCTAACACTAATCAATGCCACGATTGTGGTTTTTCGTTCTTCGTGCTTTCAGTTCAGCGCAACGCTTGGACGACGCGTCTAGCATGCTACGTGAAACCGAGCGTTAAGCCGTTACGTATTGGTAGCCTTGGTACTACAATTACCCAAGACAACTATTCGGGTCTCCGCAAGAGATAGCCCGAGAGCGCGCACCAAGGAACTCACTGAAATGATAACCATCATACAAGAAAAACGAGGTAACATCGTGAAAATTGCTTATAAATTTCTTATATTTTCGCCCCTTGACGCCTTTCATCGCGTCAGTAATTAACAGAAGGTGGAGATTGTCGTCACACGGCACTTCCCCACTAAGCTAACGGAAGCTAACAAGTCATTCGACTGAAGGTAATAAATATATTTGTCGGCCGTTGTATAACTTCTTACAATGCAATCATGACAGTGAACATACGCTTGTTAATATGCGGAAGCATCGATTCCATTCCTAAAAGACCGGAGTATGACATCACCTTTGACGGAAGTACCCTAATCGGATCTGATCGACTGCTGAACTCTATGGTTAGTTTAGTCATAGATTAAAAAGTTAATCGTATATCGTATCTTACCTCTTTTAAGCCTACGCGGAACACTGGCGTTATAGTTGCGACTACCTGTTATAATACTTTTACCTTCATGCTTCTCCGAAGGTCAAGCATTCGCAGAGAAGCTGCAACTATACTGTCAGGGCCCCACGCAGACTTCGACGAGGTATGACGCAGTATCTAGTCAACTTTCTAATCTACGATTTAGGAAAGTGTTCATCAGCCTTTATCAGCCTTTACGGCATAATTAATAAATTTCGTTCACTTTTTCCTAAAAGAAGACTAACATATCACAACCTTTCGGGGATGCGTTATCAAAATATTCAGCAGCAGGCGCCATAATTACCCCCACACCAGCAACACACACAGATTGAAGGAAAAATGCTGATTCCAATTGAATAGTTGGATTGAATGTTTGGATTGGCTTCGAGACTTTTTCTATACTTGTGAGAATAGTTGAAGTTGATATGTTCGTTCGTAATCATCACGATACTTACTTTTCAACCTTGCGTTCTAGAAATGTAAATAGGGACGCTGTAGAAAACAGTCTACAATGCTAACGCAGGAAAAAAAATTGGATTGGAGCACAGGATTTACCAGACTATCAGAGTTAGTGGCAAAACCTGCACTGTCATTTAGTAATAAAGTGCTATGTATACCTGGTTTGGTTGTGGAAATTATTACAAAAGTAATAATACCGTATAAGTTTATATGACCGTGCACTAACTGTACAAAGAGCAGTCTGACGGTTAAAGGTGTACTAAAGTTTACGTTGTGTGAATTGGTTGATTGCGTGTAATAATAATATTGCAGTAAGGAATCGCAAACGAAACGATGTTGATGAGTGTGCGGCTAGAACATGTTTGTGCACATGTTTGTTGCACATGTAGGCACTGGCATTCGAACTAAAGGAACCGGAAGTGGAATGTTTATTTAAGGGGGGCAGGGCCGGGAGCAACCATGCTTGATCTCAATACCTATTCCCCTGAGTGTCCAAGAAAGGCCTTCTTTCTTGCCCACTGATTTCGGGAAGGGAGGCACCAGTCACTAGTTGACGTAGACAGTACGTTTCTATGGCAGACAGCGCATTTGTTGAAATATTTGTTCAAATCTCGACAGGCACTTCAAGGTTGAACACCAGTTTTGTTACATGCTCTACAAACCCTTGCACAAACATGTGCTAGCCGAACCCTTATCAATTTCGTTACGTTTGCTATTTCCTACTGCTCTTTATTAATGCAATCAACCATTTCACAAAACTCCTCACTGCTCAGGGTATTATTTTATGCGCTGAAGCCAACATTTGCACTAACATGATTTGGTCATAGCTCATGCTATATTGTTGACCGATTTACATGCTGTTTTCTGCATTCACCATGAATTAACTGCCCGCTCATATCTCAAATTGAGACAATGCCCTATTCATAAAGGAACCGGAAGTAGAAAATTTATTTAAGGGGGGCAGGGCCGGGGCACCCCTTAGTGAGCTTAATATTAGACCCACTCCGTGGTGACCAACGATCGATGGTTGTTTGGTGGCTAAACCAAATCACGCGGCTGTAAACTCTACTGGGTCGATACTTTTGACTCACCCTTTATGGTTGAACGCTACCATCGCTCAGCCACTATTACCACCAACGAACACATTTCTCTTCCCGATTGCCGGTGTAGCTTTAAATGCATTTAATGGTCGTGCTTTAAAACATTTAAAGCTTTTACACGAAACAAATCTCGAGCGTCTGAACGAAGAATAGACGCTGAAACAAAATTTCCCTCCTGAATGGCTATACCATAACCCACATGCACATGAAATGATCCAAATTTAATTCTGGTCACAATGAAACAACAAAACAACAAAAACAACAAATAATAACGCATGACAAAGTGGAATCACTTATATTCTGGTGATGCACCAGCTTAAAAATTCGCCTAATCTGTCGAATTTCCAAGATGGTGGATCGCCAGTATATGTGCATGATTCCACTTTGTCGTGCGTTTTTATTTGTTGTTTTAAAGGTTTCATCGTGACCAAGGACAGAAATTTACTTTCCGAAAATTAAATTTGGATCATTTCGTGTGCATGTGAGTTATGGTAACCTTTCGGGAGGGAAATTTTGTTCTATTTGCAACTTAGCCGCAAAATAATTAAGAATAGACAGACGGTCGTATTATTCGTTTAGACGGTTGTGTTATTTGTGTGCAACCGTCTGTGCTAACCATCAGGTCACTCTGTGCTTAGCAGCCCAGGATGTGTAAGCAGCCCGGGGAACTCTGAGGGACGGCGCTAAGGGAGGAGCGGGGGGGGGGGGGGGGGGTGACCGCTAAAGTAGAATATTGCGGTTCGGCCCCCTGGCTAAAATTGCTGCCCCCATTGCCGTCTCCCCGATAAAGTGATTCTAGCGTTGCCCCTGTCCTGCATACGTATACTAAACTTCCAAAAACTGATTTTATTCGCGACACAAACTTCAGAGTTCCCCTGACAGGGCAAAAAGTCACAGCTTTAGTCTTTCTGTTTCTTTCCGAAATACTGTTCTCAAAAAAAGGGCAACTTCTATTCCGATATCAGGGAGAAGGAGAGAAGTTGGAGGAGGAATTCGAGACATTTCCTAGACCTTTACTATCTCTTGCGCGACAAGCCGATGAAGTTCTTTCAAACGAAACGGGGAGAATTGCCGGAGAAAAGTCGGGGAAAGTAATTGGGACCATCTGGAGCCGGGAAAGTGAGTACTGAAAACGGCTCACAACCCGGGAGACGAGTCGCTAACGCAACGCGAATTTGAATATTTGATGTCCTTTTTCAACTCTTTCTTTTTTTTTTCTTTTTCTTTTTCAATTTTCTCAGCTTTAAAGTTCTTCACGTTGAGAGATGTGAAGGATTTTTTGTCGGTTGCCAGCATGATGCTGCAGACAGGTACTGTGTGGTCGAACGGACTTAATTTAAAATTGTAAAATCATTCAGAGGTAAAATCTCCCCCGCCCCCCCCCTTCTCCTTCCGTCCCCCCCCCCCCCCCCAAAAAAAAAGAAATTGGTTTACTCGTGCTCTTGGTAATCTTTTGGTGAACCCTTTTTAACTTTCCCTTTGTGTTGAAAATGACGTATTTATTCAATTATCACACATCGTTTCCCTTCCTCCCCGAAAAAATTAACTCACTTCATATAAAAGGTTAAATAAAAATTTCATAGGGTAAAACACTAAAATAATTTCGAAGAAAATAATTCATTTATAAAAAATTTAATAAAGGTGGAAAATCCAACAAGTTTAGTAATTTAATTATAGAAAACACAGGATGCGCTAGGGATGAACTCCTCAACAAATATGGTAAGGTTTAAAGGAAGCATGAATGTAAACAACACTCAGCGAGGGTTGAATAGCAAAAATCTTCACAGCAGTTTCTCGCACGGGATAAAAACTTGTCAATTGGGAGCTTTAGCGCAACAGCACCAACTTCTGAAATTTATTTTTTAGTTTAAAAAAAATTAATTTCTTTGAGCCTTAAGTCAGCCGAAGCAATTTAATGCTCGTGTGGCTAAACAGACTCAATTTTGAACATTAGCAGATTTTTTTTGAGAAGAAGAAATATCGGGTGAAGGGAGCAGCTAACTGGAGGGCTTGAACCGGGAAACCTCCAATCGCCGTATGGGCCGAAAGATTGTCCAGAATTGGCCAGAATAGTTCCCATAGCCGCTGAAGGAGCGTGGTAGCCTCACGCGCAACCCTGGCCAGTAGTGCTGGCGGGGACTTTGCCATGGTCCCCTCTCCAGGGGTTCGACCAGATCTGCAAACCTCCAGCAACCAGGCTGACTTCTCTCTCTCACCGCCCAACCACCACGACCCGTAATAATGAAACGTGAAAAACAAAAAGGCAGAGCTCTTGTTGCAACTTGCATGGAGGCAGCCATCTTGCTGAAGTTGTGGGACGTCCAATTCGAGAGTGCACTGCGAAACAAGGGATGCGTGATGCAAATGAAAACAGTTACAGATGTGTCAACATCATTGGCATTTCACAAACACCACTTCAATTTCGGCTCTTTTCGGAATCAGGGCTTATAAGGTGTTGATTCGCCAATTATGTTTTTCTCCATCCCCTCCTCCATCCCCTCCCTCCAACGTCTATGAAAGACGAGCCCCAACTACCCCATAACCCTCATCTCCAACCTTCCTGCCCATTTCTTTCTGTGTTCCCCCCACCCTCTCAATATCGTGGAATTCCCGAATTTTTTCTCCCTTTTTTCAGAATCCACTGTTTTGGGTTTGAAAAGGTGACGCAGTATCCACCCGTGGAATTTGATTTAGTTTGCATGCCAACATTCTCCTTTTTTTTTTTTTTTTGGTCTTCACTAACTACGATAAAGACATTTTAATGTACCTACTACGACGTTGTCCGATAATAATCTCCCACTCATCGTTTCTCCCTTTCGCCATAACCATCCCTAAACGTGAAACAACACCGGTTCTTCTCGCTACACCGTGTCGTGTATCTTCAATGGTATTTTTTATTTTTTTATTTTTCTACAACGTACCTTTTCAGCGATGTACTTCTTACGTATATCCATCCTTTCGTCTTGTCCCTCAAACTCCCACCAAAAGAAGCATACGTAGATTCTTCCTCAGTTTCCCCCACCCCCTTACTCCGTATCTACAACGTACTTTCGCTTCCACCTCGCCCCCTCCAGTGTGATTCACTTCCCGCATGACATCCTGGATGCGTTACGCAGTTTGCCAGTCCTGTCACCTGTGAGCTATTTTTTGATGAATTTTATTAACTAGCTAACCCTGACGTAATAGGCCTTTCTAATCGCGCCTTACGTAGGTACCTCATCAACCTGCGGCCTCGTCTGCAGCCCTGCAGCATTCAGCCTAAGTGGCCACCAACTGCCCCACAGTCCTTCAGCATTTACTGACCACCTGCAACCATCTTGCACGTTGCCCTACAGCATTCATTTGTTCAGCTGCGGGATCACCTGCCTCCTCCCGATAGGCGCCTAGTTTGCAGCCCTGCAGCATTCACCACTCTCCGCAATCATCCACCCTCTAGTCGCACACATGCAAACGGCGCCCTCAGCGGCTTGGCCATCAGTACTACAGCATTCACCTGCCACCCGTAGCCCTCTTGCCCACAGATATACGGCATTCACGCATTGCCCACATCCATCAGGTCAGCAGGCGTGCAGCATTCACCCATTAACTGCCACAAGCCATCCCGCAGCCTTGCATCATTCACCAACCAGCCACAAACGACATTCTATCCAAAGAGTGAGCATAAGACAACACAGCAATGAATTAACGCAACATTTTGCATTGCCAACTACTGACAGGCTGCAGGTTGGGGGAGGCGGGGGAACGCAGTGTGCAGCCACTATGCCACTGGAATGTTGTAACAGGGGCAGCGAGACGGGTGAATGTCGAGGTACTTCAAGGCTGCGAAGTGCTTAGGGAAGGAGGGGGGGGGGCGGGATTGAGGCTTAATGGCGATCGACAGGTAGGTCATTAGCGCCAACCTCAGTCACAGTGCTGTGGTCCAGGAACAGAGTCACAGTGGAGTGTACGTTGCTTCAGGGCTGCTATAGGAGACGTGTTATACATTTTAAAACGTGGAGTTATGATTGAGTTGTTCATTGTTGTAAAAGGCAAAAAAATTGCAAAGTGTTTTACAAGTTGCAAGTTTTGTAGGAGTTTCGTTTCTCAGGCTACGAACTCTGGTGAAGTGTGGTCACGGTTTCAGATATTTTGTGAAGAGCTTTTTCTACTAAGCTTCATTGTAATGTCTTCTAATACGCATATGTGTTAAAATAATGTGATTGCACAGAAATCAAAATGTTATTTTTTATTGTTTTATTTTATGAACCTGCTATTTTGTACACAATTCCATCAAGAAGTAAAGCATGGCATATTTCATGTCTTCCATCGGCCTACTTCCAATGACTGTCTGCTTTATCTGGTAAACCGGATCTGTGACAATTGTAAAGGCAAGCTCCGTCTGAAATGACAAGAGTTTGAATTCATTGGTTAGTCCAGAAGGAGATTTGTACGGTTTCTGCTCAAAAGAAGAAGACGACAAAGAATAAATGTTTATTTGCCGTAGCAAAAACGATTTACAACAGGGCATGACACTTACATTGGTCCTGCATTAAAAACAAAGTACAAGGACTATCTCCTATAGGCTCTTTGCAGTTAATGAACAAGGTAATAATAGTATATACAATATACAACTATAATATACAATAAAACAATAAACCAATATAGGTCGTATGCCAACCAAAAACTATAGTAAGCCAAGATAATATAGTACAATACAATGGAGCAGCCCTTCACTTATCTTGAGTTACGGTGGCTACTCACCACTTCACAAATTTTCTTCCGAATCTACATATATAATAGGGAGCAGGCGGCCAAGTCACCGGCCACGCCATTCCGTCGTACAATCAAGTACCCCACCCTGTGGTTCCTTCTGTTGTCGGGATTCGCCTTCAAATTCGAGTTGGGACACTTTTTCAACGTCTTCGAATAGATGCCGCCACTTACCAAACCTGCCATGTCGCCGTCTATTGACGGCCTTGGACTACAAGTTCGGGTTATAACACTTTTTCTAAAGTCTTCGAAGAGATGGCGCTACTTACCAGACCTGCAGCACCGTTTCTGGGTTTGTTTTTTGGTATTGTTGTGGTACCAAAGCGGCCAACAAAGGTTTAGTCACGTGGACTGTGCCATTGTCGGTGTTTGAGCTAAATAAAAAAACAAATAAAAAAAAACCAGTGTCTACTAATCCAGACAACTTTAAACCAAACGACGATTGCTTCTTAATTTCGAGGCCCCTATGGGACTCGAAATTGGCAGCCTGATACGATTGGAAAGGCGCATTTATTTCCTAAATGTTCACTTCCACAAAGGAGTAGAATTGTTTTTAAAGGGTTTAAAGGGTTTAACGAGCGTTAACCACTCCTGGTCATCTGCCCGAAGCACTAAGACCCTATGTCTGCAACAGCCAGATTCCCAGGCAGAATTGTTTTTTTTTTATTTTTTATTTATTTATTGAGCCTAAGAAGCCTGTACGCTATTCGCTCATATTAAACTGCTACTTACGCTATAACACAGACCCCCGCTACAATGCCAGGATACCACAGAATTGGACGAATACAACTACAACCAATGTACCGTGCAGGGGTGTGGGAAAACCGGGGGGAAAACAACATGGCCCATCACCTACCGAACCGTTGAGTGGCC
This sequence comes from Lithobius niger, assembly GCA_023313725.1. Taxonomy (NCBI): domain Eukaryota; kingdom Metazoa; phylum Arthropoda; class Chilopoda; order Lithobiomorpha; family Lithobiidae; genus Lithobius; species Lithobius niger. Next base: position 33,082 of record JAHWFP010059571.1, read on the forward strand.
CTGCAGAACCCTATGACCCTGCGTAACACACACCTCCCTGGACCAACATGTGGTGGGACACCCAGAAGCGCCCGTAGTGGATCACCACCTAAATCAGTACCAAATCGCCGGTACCGAGCCCACAAGGGGCAATCTAGTAGAAAGTGGTGAACCGTTTCCTCTCCTCCCCCACACCCACACAAGGCCGACCTGGTCCAGCCCATGCGAGCCCAATACGCTCGGAGCTGTACATGGCCTGTACGAAGACGAGATGCCCAGCTCGCGTCCCGTCGAGAAAGGCTGTTAAGAGTGCTCGGGACCGTAGTCGACGGATGCACTCGAAACAGCTGCCGCCCTGTTTCTCCACCAACCCATCTTACACCCCATTCTTCTCTGAAAACCCTCCGCACCACAGGACGTAAGTCCCGTGGGCCCAGGGCTATGACCAGACGTTCCCCCCTGCCCCCCAGCCCAAGTTTCGCAAGACCATCTGCCAACTCATTACCAAAGCTCCCTGAATGACCCTTAACCCACCCGACGAAAGCCGTTTTGCCTTGCACTCCCAAAACGAACAGCTTCCACCCAATCTCATACGCAACCGGGTGAGAACATTGAAGGGAGCGAAAGCTCTTCCGAAGAAAACCCACACCCGCCAAGGAATCCGTCATAACACAGAATTCAGGCAGCCCCAGGTCCATCCCAACATCAAGCGCAACCGAGATTGCAGCCAGAGTGAAGCAATCGAGTAGCTGTACTCTAACTTAAGTTCTGGGACACACACCCCCACTCCACCCTTGAGATCCACTGGCTGGAAGGAAGCATCACAAAACACCAGGGTACATGTTGGGGGAAGCCACCCCCGAGCACCTGCTTCCAAAATGGAAGACTCTGCAACACCTCCCCAGACCCATGGGGCTGGGGGGTTTACCAAGGACGGGACTGGGAGGCCACCAAGAGCCCCCCCGCGGAACAAGGACGCCCCTGCCCCCGGAACGCCCAGCAGATCACGAGCTGCCTGAGACAGGGACTGATAATCCAGAAGAATGCGTGCAAGGGGGTCGCCCTCTCCCCTTGCAATTGCCCGTTGACACAGCCTCACCAACAACTCCTTAGCCCGCACATCAACCGGGGACTCACCAGTTTCAACATGCAAGGCATTAACAGGCGTAGACGGCAAACACCCTGACACGACCCGCAGGCCCTCATTTAGAGCCACCTGAACCCCACAGAGAGCCTGTCGCGTGCCGACAAGCACCGGAATGTGAAAATCTACACAAGAGCGCAAATACACTCTATAAAAGGAGACCAATGTGCCCCGTCTTGCCACTGACTTATTGCTGGCTAGGGACTTCAGCACCCCCAGCCTCGCTGCCACTGTCTTCTTGATCGCAGCCACTTCATGACTCCACCGCAGCTGAGGGTCGAGCCAGTACCCTAAGTACCGAACCTTGGCTGACGACCGAACAACAGTGCCACCAACTGTAATTGTCCCATCACACTGCTGGCCTCGACGGAAAATCATCATCTCCGTCTTAGCACTAGATAGCTGCAGGCCCCTAGTGGCTAGAGCCCTGGAACCACCGTTAACCGCAGTTTCCAGGGCTGCAAGGACTGCTGGGAGGTCAGCACCAGAGAGCCAGACTGCAACATCATCCGCATACGCAACTACATTCACAGACTGGCTCAATTCCACTAGGACAGCATTGATAGCAACCGCAAACAAAACAGGGCTAAGGCAACTGCCTTGAGGCAAGCCTCTGTCAGTGTACCTAACAGCTGACCAGGCCCCACCTACTCTGGTGGCGAACCCTCGCCTGCCCAACAGAGCCAAAACAGCCGCCCGCAATTTCGAGCTGACACCCAGTTCCTTCAGCGAATGAGCGACCCACGCCACATCAACCATGTCGTAGGCCGCCCTAATATCGAGAAAGACAACCACCGCAAAACTATCGTGGAGCCAGGCCTCCCGAATCCCAGACTCGAGGTACAGCATAGCATCTTGTGCCCCTCTGTGCTTTCGAAAGCCAAACTGAGCGCCGAAAAGTCCCGACGTACTCTCCAATTGCCAAACAAGACGGTTAACAAGCATCCTCTCGTAAACCTTACGAGCACACGAGAGGAGGGCAATGGGCCTATAGCTAGTCACAGCAGACCGGACCTTACCCCTACCTAACACTGGGGTAAGAATGGAAAACATCCAAGAGGGCGGCACTGGTGCCCCCTCAAAGCGGCTCTGAAGAAACGCAAGAAACTTCCCACGCTCACTCACGGTCAGCTTTTGAAGCTCCCCGTAAGTGACCCTGTCAACTCCCGGAGCACTGTCAGGACGACAAACACCCAGAGCCGCTGTGAGCTCAATTACACTCAGTGGAGAAACAGCACCGCGCTCTTCCCCCATGGGCCACCCTCTGCACCTTGGGGGGGGAGGACCTTTAGGGGAGTCATACACCGCAGCAAAATTTGCATTAAAAGCCTCTGCCATGCGTGGACCCTGAAGCACCTCACCCGCCTGATCAAAAACCCAAGCAGTGATGGAGCGTGCATCTTGGGGGCGGACCAGAGCCCAGACCCGGGACATAGGTAACCCCTCGGCAACACGTTCACAGAGCCTAACACCAAACTGAGATTTCTCCCTACGAAGAAGAAACCTAGTTTCCTGTGCCACTCCGACATATTCTAGCCACCTCTGATCACACCGATTCCGTAAGAAGCGCTGCCAAGCACGGCGCCTGTCACGGATCGCCAGAGTACAAACCTGTGTCCACCACACTACATTTCTTTTCCTTCTGATACCTAGCTGGCGACGACCTCCCCCACCCCTACCCTTTTCAAAAGCTTTCACCCATGGACCAAAGTCTCCGTCATCAACAACAGGACGTGAAGGGCGTCTAACCCTGTCCAGGACCCTCTCCCCGCCCCCATCCCACGTAATGGCAACAGGAAAATGGTCACTCCCTCGTAGATCAGTAGAAACCTCAAAAGAGAACCTTGAAGCCAAATCACTCGAGCACAGAAACAGATCAAGAACAGATTCCTGAATGACTGGCCCGTACTTCCGTACAAACGTTGGGGTACCGTCCTGCACCACAGCCAGACCTAAAGTATCCAAGGAGTCAAAAATAATACGTCCCCTGGAGTCACACCGCTCACTTCCCCAGGACCAGTGGTGCGCATTAAAGTCTCCCCCCAATACCACTGGGGTGGGAAGAGCACCAACCCAAGTTTCCCACTCGTACCGGGAAAACCCACCGTGAACATGAAGCACCCCTACAGTAACCCAACCTCTCCCCCATCCCCCCCACATCCTGAACACACTGGCATCTATACCCCTGCAAGGGGGAACAAAGAAAGGGGCCGCCATAGGAATCCAATCCTTAACATAAATCCGCACCCCAGAATTCCCAGGGCCCGACACACCAAGTGGGAGGCAACAATCGTTGCTTGCAACAATGTCGCCATGCACAGTATCGAGGTAAATTGTTTCAAAGGATTAACTAAACATAGGGTTACTTGCTTCTTGAATGCTGGATTTCTCAGGGCTTTTTTTAGCCTTCAGTCAAACATACGCATGCGACTTTTCCGGGGCTGCACCAAAGGGGAAATGTCACGGGGCGGCGTTTTCGGGGGGTGCGGGAGAGGGTGCCAGGGCCAATGTGTGTGGCGGGCAATGCGCGCTACCGAAGTGGATTGTTTCAAAGGATTAATTTAAACATGGGATTACTTGCTTACTGAATGCTGGATTTCTCTGATAGGGTTTTTTTTAGCCTTCAGTCAAACACACGCCAGCGACTTTTCCGGGGCTGCACCAGAGGGAGAATGTCACGGGGCGACATTTTCGGGGAGGGGGAGGCGGGCAAGCGGGTATGGGGGGACACGTATGCAAATCCGGGAGGGGGATAGGAGTGTGGGGAATGGGGGTTAAAGTAATTGTGGGGGGGGAGGCCATATGTGGGTGCCATTCACATGTTCAGTCTTCGGTTTGATAAATTTAAAACCAAAGACCAAACACCTGAAGTGCCAGAGGGAGGCGGAGAGAGATTCAGAACCCACACTATGGGAGTGCAGGAACGGGACGTAACGGGGTGTGGCAGGGGAAGGGGGAGCAGGGATGTGCGGGTGGTGGGTAGGGCGGGGGGTGCACAGCATGCACGTGGGCACAACTAGTAAACTAAATAAAATACACACGCAGGTGATTATAACAATTAGCTGTATAGCGAATAGCGCAATAATACATGGTTTGTACAGCACGACAATTTTTATTTACAAATAAATTACGGTACATTCTCTTACATGTATCAAGTATTTTCCAGTAAAATTATTTAGGGTACCTTACTCAATTTCTTTCGAAATACTTATGCTTTTGCTTTGCCACTCTCTTCCGCTCCATTTCAAGAAATTGAGTATAAATTGGCTGCGTGAGATTTAAATACAAAGAAATATAAATTTATGCAGGTAAATTTATACAGGTAAATATAAATTTATATGGATTTATACAGGTCTGAGCCTAATACTCACCCCATCTCCGCAGCAGGCACTCTGAATATGTTACCCATGCTAATAATTGGCATGAATTCAACTTATCACTAAAGCTAAATAAATACAAAAACTTTAAAACATATTTTCGAAATCTTTCAATAACGGTTAAAGGTTAATAATTCTGTTATTACCTAGCTCGTGCTCTTCTAAGCAAAATGTTTCACATTAGAAAACTTGTACCGCGCAATTCACTGAAAATATTTTATTTTGCCGTGGCCCAATCTTTTTTGAAATACTCAGTATTATTCTGGGGTGACACCCATACGAATGCTTTTAACCCAGTTATTAAACTGCAAAAGTGTATCGTTAGAACAAGTATGTTTGGGCGCATGGCTTCGGGCCGAGGCCCCAATAAATTAGAAAACAAAAACGAGCACGTTTGATGTTTAAAGTAAGGTTTAACTGATACGAAGTCAAAACAGCAAAGTAACACAAATAAACGTTCGTGCAAGGTTAGTGCACGTCAAACCTTACTACTGTATTCAACCATAAACACGTAAATAAAATTAAATCATAATCCAACTTTAAAAATTATTGTAAAAATAATTTAGTGTATAATATAGGCTACACACTTGCCTACTTCGGGGCTAAATTTTTCAGCATTATTCTAATCAAGTTGTCTCCTTTCCTTTCATCCTATTGATGCATGCACCACTTTTCAAGATTTCATATTCAAAACTTCAGGACTGATATTTCATTTTTATTTTCAACAAAATTTTCAAGTTTTCAAGGAGGCACGCAAACCTTATATTACTTAATCTGCAGGTCTGTACTAAGCACACTAAAAGTATAATTTTTACGATTTATGACACTTTGACATACCAAGTTGGTTTTCTGTACTCGTTACAAATACACTGAGTCTTTATTTTGGTTTGTCCGCAGCTCTTTATCAGCGACTTTGTCCGTTATTTGCAATATAGGATGGCAAGCTAAAGGCGCAACGGAATTTGAATTTATTTGCGAGGGCCCTGACCTACAGATATGCGCCATATAGTAAAAACTAAACAGTATTGGTAACAGTGATATTTTAACTTTAACACGGGAGAGTGACGTGTGGGTGAATTGTTGGATCACCAGCATTGTTGTATAGGTGTTTACCCGCTGTCCGCGGCCTTGCAGTGCTGGAAACACCGGTTCTCGTCAGATCCCCGAAGTTAAGCAGCATTGGGCTGGATTGATACTTGGGTGGGTGACCACCTGGGAATCTGGCTGTTGGAGACATAGGGCCTTAGGGCTTCGGGCAGATGACCAGGAGTGGTTACCACTCGTTAAACCCTTTTAAACCCGCTTTCGAGTACTGAGATTAACAATGTCGAGGCCCGCAGGCCATTGTTGAGCTCAGGAAAGCGAGTTGTAACCTATTTATCACCTAGTCGCATAACAATTGAAAAAAATCTTTCGCTGCCATTGTTATTGCAACATCGTCCTTGTTTGCTGAAGGGAAAAATCGGCATGAGGATTCGTTTTTTGTGTAAACATTGTTGCACGCACAGTCGTATTGTCAAGCTTTATGAGCAAAAGAACGTCAGCACAATTCGTTCTTTGTTGTATGCATGCTGGCCCTTTGTCGAAATCAGTACTCCGGGCCTAGGATGAAAGTATCAACCTTGTTGCATTGTTACAAGCATTGTTGTATAGTTACTGAGATCGTCTAAACTGGGTGATAAAGCATTTGCTTAATCTTCAGTCTACACCATGCGTATGGTGATTGCTGATTGGCATTGTTGCATAAAAACAATGTTAAAAACAATGTAAAACAATCAATCTGGTCGTTTAGAGCTCCCTAACCACTGAACCACTTGACCAATTAGAAAGGTCCTTATGGAAAGGGCACATCTACGGAGCAATACCTGTAACATGAGCTGAAAATCAGCTTTCTACAGGACAAATAGTTTGATCTGTAGAGTGTAGTAGAAACGTATCATTCCAACAACTAGAAGAAAAAGCCAAAAATGAAAATCACGATTCCAGCTTAAGTCTAGATCTCCAATGTGACAAATCGGCAATTAAAAAAAGTTGGTACACGTGCTGACCAAGTCCCACAAAGCACACATACCAAATTTCAGTGGAAAATGTTGAATGACGCCGGAAAAATTAAGCATCGAAATTTCATCTTTAACATGGGAGACTGAGGTCAAACCATACAGTCTTGAATTTTGAATTCATGAAAAGACACGACCATAATTTTTTATCACCCAGTTTCGACGATCTCAATACTATACAACAATGCTTGTAACAATGCAACAAGCTTGATTATCTACAGATTTCAACATCTCATCCCTACAAAAAGGGGTTTCAAAGGGTTTAACGAGCGTTAACCACTCGTGGTCATCTGCCCGAAGTCCTAAGGCCCTATGTCTTATCCCTAAGTTAATAATACAAACAATGGTCTCTTGTAACAATGGTGTTTTAAACGCTCTAACTACGAGCAATACTGAATTGAGGGACGAGATCTCTCATCCATATACAGCGAGGGTGACAGATCTCATTCATTCATTCATTTTATTATCCAGGAGCCCTGGCCCGCAGCCGTACGCCCCAATACATAAAATTACAGTAAAATCGCAAACTGACCAAACATCACAGTAACACCTTCATCGACACTGTCCCAAAAGTAACTACAATGCAATTGGGCTATCTGAACTCCAGTCTCCATTACCAACCCAAAACACCCACGCACACTATCGCTCGACACAAACATAATCTATCTGCGGGAGAGCCTGCGGTCATGGGAAGAGCACCCCGTACTAACACGGAAACTACCCCGGGCTACATTTGAATATCAGTTTACTCACAGTATCGGGCAATAGCTTTCAGTTTCAGCTTTTAGTTTCAGTTTCACTCCCGCACTGAGGGACAAGAGATCTCATCCCTCTTCTCAACAATGGTCTAATAAAGATTTACACAACATTACATTCATTTGTAAATCAGTTAGCTGACAGAAGTTTTTACTGAAGTACAGAGCCAACGCAAAGATGTACTTCTTCTTTGTTGCAAATAAACTAACTATAGTCGGCGTATCTTGAGTCCTGAAGTTATTTTATGAGCGGCTACGTCTTCCTGGGGAAAGCGGCATTAATCGACGGCCACCACTGTTTGTGTAACCATCTAGGATATCAACAAGGTGCTCTGCTATCGAAAACATACAATCGATTATCTGTATTCGTTCTGGGGCGAACGCAAGATAGGACGCGGACACTATAATTAGTTACACTTTCGTTTTGTGGAATAAGCTAGTAATTAAAATTCACCAACCAAATATATTTAAATCCAAGCTTTCGTCACGAACAACAAATTGTGCTGAAGACTGTGTGTGTCACAATGTTTATACAAAGGTGTCGTTGTTGACAGCATTGTTATTCCTTGTTTGGTGAGGGGTGTTTTGTTGTTGAGGTTTTGTTGCTTGTGGTGTGACGGTTTGTCACATTTATGAGTTGTCTTTGTATTTGCTTCTATAAATAATAATAATAAACTCAACTCAACTCAGATACGATATCTCATTTTTTCATAATTAGCAATACCGTTATTTATACCGTTATCAAGGTTGAATTTCAAGTATCTTCCCTTATTTTCCATTGTCAACGGGGTTTTTTTTTCAAGTGTATTTCATTTTTCCAGTATCCGTCGGAACCCTGGCAATAAGGTTCTTGGTGGAAATTCTCCCACAAGGGCAGCGAATAGTATCGAACATGCTTTAATCACGAGGAGAAAACGATTTGGAGAAGATTCAACTGACTGCATAATATTTAGTCACAGCCCAACCACCTTGCCACGTCAAATTTTACCCTATTGCTTGGTTGATTTTACTGCAATTGATTTTACACTTATTTTCATTAATTATTTTTTTTTTTCTCGTTTGTCTATACCTCACCTAAACTAAAGACGAAAAGAAAGTCTTTAACCTACCGGGTTAATCAGTTTCTACGGTAGCGTGCACAGACACCGAGAGGGAAGGGCAACTTTTGTGAAAGGGCATGCTTAGTTTTTTTTTTCTGGGGGCCTTTTTTTTTGGCTCGTCATTTTTTTTACCCTTTTTTGAAGCTTGTCTCTCTTTTTCACCCTTTTAGGCCCATTTCTGGCCTACTTTTTGCCCTTTTTAGGTCTCTAGGCCTTTCCTCTGGCTACAGCACCAGCGATTATCAGTTCAGAAAACCAAAATAGGACATATTTCTTTTTTTAGAAAAAGGCAAAAAGGGTATTTTTCCGAAAAGAGCAGGGGCAATGCCCCCCTCTGCCCTGTCCCCCTCCTATGCACGCCACTTCTAATTCCACTTCATGGCACGATATTACGAAGCTGTGATTTAAACTACGGCAGCACGTGGTTTAACCTCCTGCCGGACAAATATAGGACGTGTTGTGCCACGAATCTTACAAGCAACTACTAGGCAGTCCCTTTTGATTTTGGTTATAATCATTATAAATGCGATCAAAAAAAAAACGAATCTATATCATTCCACGTATTACTTACAAAAAAATGCGTTTGAAATGGCCAGCCGCCATTTTGGGTGCAAGTGACGCTGATTGTCAAGCTCAAAGAGAAATCCGTGAGTGGACATAATGTTAGTGTGAGTGATTTGTAGATTCATGCCACCTATTTTGTTATGAGTGGTGTAGCACCACAGACGCCTGTCAGGTTCATGGTGCAAGCTCTTTCTTGGTCTGGCAGGAAGGCAAGTCACGTATTTCTTCATTTTAATCGATGCTTCGTAATGTCGTGCCATGAAGCAGAATTAGAATGGTGTTGTCTGAATCAAATCATGTAACTTTGAAAGAATTATAATTTGAACTTAGTGAATTGGTATTTACCACTTTTTCTTTGTCTAATGGATGTAAGATGCTAGAGAGATATTTTTAAGGAAGTATAAAACACAGAATTTTCCTTTTTAAGGGATATCTAAAAGAAAAAAACTACGTGTTAAGACAAAACACAGAAGCCTTCACATATCGTTGAAGGGGGGAATATGGATTCTGTGCATATTTTAGTGGAAATTCCTACAAACATGTGAGAGGTGTTAAATTCACTTATCACTTATCGCAAACAATTTTTTTTTAACGTAAGCTTTCTAGAACTTTTTTCCCTGATTGTTTTTATGACGACCTATTTCTAGAATCTTTGGGAAACCTTCTAATTAAAGCTTTTGTTTTATTAATTATTTTGGGTTTTTAGCCTTCTGGAGAAAACTATTTTTGAAAGAGTATTAGTAAGACAACTGAAGTGTTAAATAATATACTAACAATTACCATGGGTCGATGGGTGAACGGTCTTGACCCACTATAAAAATTTGACCCATTTGACCCACTGACCCATGGGAAAGTTTACTCTCTGATGTCAGCAATTCAGAACTTCCAAAACTGCTATCAGAACGTTGAAATCTCGACGTAGCACTCTAAAGAGCATAAGTTACATCACACCTCGACTCAAGGTTATTTTTCAAGGCATGCGGGAGACGTCAGCCACAATAGTCCGAAGAGGTTGTTTAGTTTTGATTGAGCAGGTGGTAAAAATATTATAGACTAAGTGCCGCAAAAACTAGTAGGCCTATAACATTATTTCTCATAAGCGTCCGCGTCAATAATTACGGGCCGCGTCAGTCCTTTTTATTGTTAAATAAATAAAAAATAAAGGAGTACATGTGCCTCAACTCGCGAAAAAATTCCTTTTTCCCTTTACTTCGGGTATTAAACGAGTCGGTTTGTACAGCCATATGACAACAGCCTGTTGTCCAGCACTACCCTGGCTGTAGAGAAACGAAAGGCTACTGTCCCAGCAAATAATGTCCAGTAATAAAGCCGTCTGCATTTGTAAACTTAAGCTACTACGGCGTATTCCAAGTGTTAGTATTTTTCATTTAAAGTGCACGTTATTATAGGATAGGAACTGAGATTTAACAACGCAAGGAAAGCTACATATCTTGCATTCATGAATAAAACACAAAAATACACAAATGAACTGATTTTGTGATTTGAATCTATTTTTCAGTATCATTACTAGTTTTTTTAAAGTTTTTTTTTGTATACACTATTTCATTCGATATTGGGTTCACAGTTCCAACGTTAAAACCAGGGAAATTCGGTCATGCTTCGTGCCTGCAAAATACAGGTTTCAAATATGCGTTATTTTATAGCGTCATTTTATCGTATTTTTAGGGAATAGGGAAGTTCCATAAAAGAAAAAAAGAAAGAGAATTCTTTCCCCCCCCCCCACCCACCTTAAAAAAAATATTGCCGCACCGCATCAGACTTTCAGTGGTTACACAAATAAAAATACAAAGTCACCCGCCCGCATCGACGTGTGGTTTGTCACTTATGAGAAACGAGATTTTTATTTTTGTCGGCCTAAGTCCAGACGGATCCATCAGACGTGTCGAATGGTGACCTATCTTAATTGTACTCAACAGACACCTTTTGTTACGTTCTGTGTGTTTGCTCACGATCTATTGTTTTTTGGCAGTATCAGACTGTCTCCCAACAGTGGTGAGTTTTCATGACTTAGATTTTTATGGTTTAAGAAGTCGCTGAATATAATTGTCACACGCTACACGACAACCATGGGACAAGGTGTTCTGATGGTTAGCATGACCGTCTCATGTTAGACAGTCCAGCCTCAGCCAACCCAGGCATTTTCCGGAAGAGAAAGGCCCTGCCATGTCTCGTGTTCATGTTGATTGTGGCATGTAAAAGAACCTAGAAATTTTCTGATAGGATTTACCTAGCAAAATTTCCCTCTCTTCTTCTGGCGCCTTGGCTTCGGCTGGGATGGCTTTGACCCACGCGTCAAAACTTCAACTGCAGCTACACAACAACCCATCCCTACCCACGCCTCTTATTAATTAAGTCAATATTTCACTATAATTAAGCCGCATTTAGCCATAATTATGCCACATCTATTAGTTTTGACTTTCAGCGTGTAACTCGGATATACATAGCAGATCATGCCCAAGGTATGTAGTCATCCCTGGAGGTGGGAAACCACAATGATATCCAAATGGTAAACAAATGATAATTTTCAGCTAAAAATTACAGTCTTGGTCACCTAAACAAACATTGGAACAATAAAACAATGAGTTATGAATACATACAGTGAGTTAGTGAGTTATTCGACCCAATCCAGACATACTTACAGGTCATTGCTGTTCCGCCGTATTAGATTACAATCTATACCATGTAACCGTGTTTTAATTACGTTTTTGTCTGTTTTTTTTTTTTTTAGAAAGTATGTCTGGATTGGGTCGAATAACTCACTGTATGTATTCATAACTCATTGTTTTATTGTTCCAATGTTTGTTTTAGGTGACCAAGCTGTAATTTTTTGCCGAAATTATTATTCGTTTGCCATTTGGATGTCATTGTGGTATCCCACCTGCCAGGGGAAGAACATACCATGAACCTACAAAACCACAAATTAATTGAAGTTCAAGAGTGTTGTGTCGTAATAGAGGCACTACAATGGTAGCCATTTTAGTTCCTACATGTTCACCCATTCCAGCTTTCCATACCCTGCTGTCCGGCATACTAGGAATCTCTATATTGTTGTATATTTAATGCCATAGTATCATGTGACACATCATGTCACATGACCAAACCAATGTTATAAGAAGCCACGTAATCTCTGACTAAACGTTCAGTTTGTGTTAGCCTACAGAAGTAAGTTCTCCTTTCATAATGGCTAAGTTGAATCCACGTTAGTATGCTACCAACTCTAAGCATATATTACAAAGAGCATGCCCGTTACTTGCTTTAATAAATGAATAAGGAGACCAGTGGATCATAATATGATTATGAGGTCAACCATCGTCCATTTCAGTAATTTATATATATATTTTGCTCAGGAGCAGACTTAATGAGGCATTATTATTGTGTGCGCAGCGGATCTTGAGTCCTGCAAGTATTTTATGAGCGGCTACGTCTTCCTGGAGGGAGCAGCTTTAATCAACGGCCGCCATGGTTTTTGTAACCATCTTGGATATCAACAAGGCACTCTGCTACCAAAAATATACAATCTATTATCTGTGCTCGTTCTGGGCGAACTCAAGATAGGCCGCGCACACTGTAGGGAGGATTAAACAAACGAAGCTTCAACAATCAGCAACAATCAGCGAGCGGCCGACAATGAGAACGGATATGCGCTCTAACAATTAGAAACAAACACTATTGCTTCAATAATGCTGACTATTAGAGCCGAGTTGAATCAGCGGGTATCAGCTAGATCGGCGTATGTTACGCCGGGGTACAACTAGTACTTACTAACTGGTACAGGATCAGCACTGACTGAGCACAAAACTGCCAGCAACACAGTAACTGCCACCATAATACAAGCGACCCACTTCATGGTTACGAGGAACTGAGTACGGAGGATGCCCAAAAAACTGAAATTAAAGATTGTGTGAAATATACTGGTTATATAGGCGTGTTTTTTATAAATAAATAAAAAACTTTACACAGGAACACGGAAAAGGGCACACAGATACAGAGAAGTAGGTGTGCTCCGTGCACCACTGAAAAACTGTAATAATTTCTTCCACCTGAAATAATACCACAACTTTCGGAAGTTTTCTTTCTATAGCCGTTAATGATAATACTAAGAGTATTCTTTACCTGGCGATGAGTGACTTTCTTCGTTTGAATTCACACTGGTTCTACACAAAATTAAAACTAAATTTTTATACATAAGGGACAGGTGGCTTTTAAAACGCAAATAATTGCCGAAGTATCATTTCCATTATGAACGTGAATGACCTTCATATTTCTTCTCTATTCATCCACGTTTACGAGCTGATTATAATGGAGTTCATTACGCAAGTTGTTTCGACCACGGCACCTGTTTTCAACAATGTAATATAATAACAAAGGTTCCTCCTACTAGCAAAGTTTGTAAAATACAGCAAGGCTGAAAGCAATAGAATTAGTCACGTTTCTAATACAAACTCTTTAGTTGGGGGAGCATGCGAGCAAAGCGTAGCCTGTAACAGACACGAATTACAAAATGTTGGTTGGTTCCACTTTAGTAGTCTGGATGAAACCCAAACAAACGTTTCAAATTGGAGTGAAATTTGCCACATCTCTTTGAAAGCCCTAAAAGTATTCTTGAGCTCGAATTTGTCGCAAATCGATGAAATATAACACACAAAGTTACGCTTTTCAGAATTTAACGATCTAACACTCACCATTGCAAAATTGGAATCCAGAATAATTAAGGAATTCCAACGAAGAATACACCGTGCTGCTGGCAATCTAGTGACTTTAAAATAAGGCGGTAGATTAAAAATATTATTATTTCCTTATAGCTTTCTTACATCTTTTTCGTTGTAACTCTACGAAATAACTAGGAAACAGGTTCTGGGTCTATTGCAGGTGGAGGGAATAGAAATTTATTAAAAATTTTCGTTCATGTTCATTTAAATGATACTTAAAAATCTTAGTACAACAACCACTCGGCTAAGTTTGGACTTTTTGCCTTTTGATGTGAAGAACTGCTGTTTTCTGGCTTTTTTTTCACAATTTAGTTTTTTTTTTTAAGTATGCCAAAACTGCGTACCATATTAATTTAAAAGGCTTTCGTTTGTTCTCGCATTTAGATTCGTTATTTGCGGTCTATTTCCGCATTCCGTACTAAAAATGTGTACCATCGCCGCCGGCTAAAAATCAATCGCTACGTTAGCCACTGATGGTTGGGCAGGCAGACAGCGTGTTGCTGCCTATAATGCTTACATTGTGTATAACAGTGGCAACGTGTCTTTTCTAGATTAAAAATAATAAAATTAAAGCGAATTAAATTCAAGCCAAACAACCATACGTAACGATAGTTTTTAACAATAATCAAAAAGGAATTCCTCCAAGTATTCTTCTCTCAGTTGAAACGAATGTGAGTTGTTAATGGAATGCTTTTGTTTCTTATGGTTGCCTCTTTGCCTGCATTGGTTAAATGCGATGATGAAATGATATTATTCCGTTGAGTTACGTAAAAAAAATTGTTAGCTATAAGGAAGGAATGACGGTTATTTTTTTTTATATTTAATTTGACTTGGATTTTTTTTTTCAAGTTCATACTTGATTATCAGCAAACGGTGGTGAATTTTCCTGAAATTCCTGAAAAAATTCGTCTGAATTTTCCTGTAATATTTGGGTTTCCAAATTTACAATTGTGAATGGGAAAATAGTGAATAGTTACTTTCGAAACCGCGTAGTTTCGTGTTATAATTTATCAATTTACAGCAGATGTCAGCTCAGCAATACTTTTAAGGATTTCAAGCAATGTGGCAAATTTTTTTCCAACCCGACCTTTCGTTTGGGATCCACTCGGACTACAAAATAGAAACCAACCAACCGTTAAAACAACCCGCCAACATTTTTCAATTTGCTTCCCGTTACAGGCTACATTTCGCTAGCTTGCCCATGTCCACCCAATAATGTTTAATCGTGGAATTTTTACCACTCAGACAGGCAGGCAATCAGAAAAAAAAAGATCCCATTAAAATGACACACATTCGCTTCATTTGGAAATGACTATTCTTCAAGAATTCTCTTAAACATGGCGACCAAAATGGCGTTTAAACTGTTGCCAGGAGTCTCTAATTTTAAACCTCAAATCGCCGTAACTAAATGAAGAGGTTTACATCAAACGAAAGTTTATAGCTGACGAGTGTTCAGCTGTTTAAACTACAATATACACAAGAACATGGCTGCGTCGAATATTTTCAAGTTTATTGGTTGCTATGGCGACCTAAACCCCTAACCCCATGTTGGATGAATGAATAGGCCTACTCTTTAATGCAGTTCTCACCTGTTGAAGCTAACGAAATTAAAACGGCAGCTAAAAATTAAGCCTAACAGTTCTGAGAGCGTTAGAATTATTCAAATGCTATCTTCGCACCCAAGCTAACACCTTTTTTTAATCTAAAAGTTGTGAAGGGTACTACTTTTACATTAGCGATCGCGCTGCAGTATGTGACAGAGGTATGTTCCTAAAAATTTTCGTTGAAGGCAGCATATAGGTAAGGTTTTGTCAGCAGCAACGTTTTTGCAACTCCGTTTCTGGGGCTCACACACCTCATCGTAAGTTGTGCTGTGACGGCATAAATACACACAGCGACAACAATGTACGTACCAAGTGGACCCAGTGGGTTGCAACTATACTAGAAACAATGCATTCCAAACCTTCGTAAGCAGCATTCCTTCAGGCGATTGACCGACGTTAGTAACGCCAACATGGCGCCAGCCAACTTCCGGTTCTCGTTTGAATCAGATCTAGCACAATATATGGTAAACTGCGTTTAGGATTGGCGAGAGGCCAATCAGACAATTTATTTATTTATTTATTTTATTTACAAAATTATTGTAATCCCCTATTTAAAGAGCATGACAGCAATTTCAGATTAAAACAACAAATTTTAAAAATAGAAAAAAACATGGCGGTGTTTGTTGTACTCCGTTCTCGCCTCTGCTCTCGCCTGAATGAGTTTCGTGAGATACACATCCCATTATTCATCATCTGCCAGGGTATTTCGTACATCACGCATTGTATTGATTGGTATATGGTGTTGGCAGAATACGCAAATTGGCATAATTCAGTAACCGTAATCAGCTCTGAAACAAAATCAGAAATATTACCCTGAGGGACGGACAACTTTAGTTTTATTTTCCAGATGAACCACGGTGATTAAATTATGCCACCTTGCATAATATGCAGCACCATTCTGCCTATACGTGAATAGAAGATTGTGTCGAGCCGGTGTCGAGTCATCAGGATGTCAGTTGCTGTTTGTTTCCAAGCAGACTTCACGTACTTTGAGAACCACTGTACTTATTTCACACTCACTGTATGGCAGGAAAGCCACTCGGTCATCACAACAGAATGATGCTTGCGATTTACGTAATTCCTAAACTAACGTACCGAATTTCGTTCCGTTTTTTACAATGGCCATGCCTTGTCAATGTCTACAAGTTTCTAATTTATACTGGGGTTCTACGAAGCATGGTTAAAAAGTTAGCATCACGATGTCCTTGAAAATGTGCGTCAAGGTCAGTGATCGAAACATGGTTAGTTGGCCCCCAGTTCGCGTACATACCATGCAAAGTTTCATTATCCTAACATTAACCATCTTTGATTGCCAAGGTGGCCCTTCTTTTCTGCCCCCCCCCCCCTGTATATTTTAAGTATGTTTCGTGTGAGTGGCTATACGTGTACTTTGTGTACATTAATAATTTGTGAAACAAGCAAACTCCTAATTGAGGCAGTTCTTTTGCCTGTATTTGTGTTTGATGGTTTCTGTTTTAGTTCTCGTTCGTGTGAGTGTATGTACCTGTATGTACCTGTTCATTGTGTGTATGTATTTTTAATCTTTCAATTTTCTCGGCGTTTTGCCATTTATGGCGTGCGTTTTGCATGTGTTTGTTGGTTTCAGTTTCCCTTCTGTTTCATGTGCGTGTATATGTTGTATTTTGTGTATGCATTTTTTTTGTGTGTGAAATATCTCACCGTTTTGTTTGTTTGATTAGTGATGTACATGATGCGTGTGCATGGAGTCTGGCATGTCACAATCCTTGTTCCTTGGAATTGGAGTTCAAATTATAGTTCGTTGCGTTCGAGTGAACTCTAATCCGTTTTTATTTGTGTACTTTCACAGCTGTGAGTTTGGGGATACGAGCTCTAATGCTTTTTTGTTCAGTTAATTTGTTGCCTTTTTTCACTTCCTTTTTATTGTAATTGCATTGGTCTGGGCTATCATGTGTACAGTATCTCCACTGTCTACTCAATTTTGTTTGCGAAAAAAACGGGGCATTTCCGGTGCGTATTTATGTTCATGTTTCGTCCAAGATTTGTCTCATGTCTATTATTTCATGGCAACACATTAGTGTGTGTCTAGATTTAGCATGTGTCAGCTTGTTTTATTATATGAACAAACTTTTCTTGATAAAACTATGACGTCATGAGCAGGAGTGCTGAGGGATGTGATGGACGAATTGCAGTCAGACGGTTTGCGTCTAAAAAATCAGCACATCGATTTTGTGACGCTCTTGGAATCAAAGAAATTGCATGAAGCATGGATCGCCGCCAATGGAGTGAGCAAAGCGAACGATATGGCTAGTAACTGAAAATAACTTAATACAAATTTACACTGATTCACATTAACAAAAGAAACGAAGACCTGCAACCACGTTATTTTTTCAGTTATTTTCGCGTATTTGAGAGTCATAAAATCAAGTTACAGCGATGAAAATAGGCCTAACGGAAGCGCAATTTGATTATCTTACATTTGGGACTACCTCATCTTTGTAGGTGCCGTAGTTCAAGAGTAGTAGAGGTACACGCACGCAAACGCACACATTCGCACATCACACGTTTTTAGTGATGCAGAAACTGAAAACACGTCAATACAGATAATTATTTTCACCGATTCACATTACCAAAAGGAACGAAGACCTACGGCACCTGTTCTGCAACCACGTGTTTCATGTATTTCAAGTCTTGGGTTGAAGATGATGCCTAAATTAAACCAACGTAACAATCTTGTGAGTCTTGAAGTTTTTTTGTTTTTTTTTTTTCAATTGAGGATATTTGGTGATTATTATTAGTTGCCTTCTGAATGATTAAAAAAATAACGGCATATTAGAAATTACTGGGATACATCTCGTATTTCAGTATGTTTGGGTGAAATTGCCTACGCACTCACGTCAAATGTATATGCAATTTTTTCCTAACACTAACGAACTGGTATTTTATCTGGCTGCTCCACATTTAATTAGCATTGCTTTAAAAAGTAAGATACGTTTACAGCCATCAAAGGCTGTGTACTTTTCTATCACGAGCCTTTTTGTATTGAGGGGACAAAAACAGGTGGTGGAACAACAAGTTCTCATTAAATATTTAACAACACAATTGTAATCGATCACTACTGGAAGAAGAAGAATTGAAAAGATAAAAAAAAAAAACCTATTTTCAATGAACCTTGTTTGACTTTGCAAATATTTTAATATAAGCCATGTGTTGGTTGGTGGTCTTTGAAATTTTACCTTTTCGGAATGTTGGCACAAGAATCACATATTTTCAAACCGGACAGGAAGAAAAGCTTTTTAAAGTTTCATAGGGTTGTTGCTGCAGCGGTTGAAATTGTACGTAATTGTGTAAATAAATCTACACAATTCGTTGTAAATTATATAAAGGAAAGAGGAAAACAAGCCAAATAGAGAAAATCATACACTAGAAATAATGTATTACAGTAAGCAACCTTTATTCGCTTACGTTTCGTCGGAGTGGCATGACCCGGATTCGAACTGGCAACCCAATTCATCCCCGGATCACTAACATAAAGATGACTTACTGAACCTGTTATTAAAGTGACAGCAGTGACCAGGGCTCCATTCGACCGAGAATGCTTGCGGCCATAGGCAATAGAGAAGGAAGACTAATAAACACAAAACCTCAACGAAGCATTAAATAAATCTACACAAATCGCTGTAAATTATAGAAAGGAAAGGGGAAAACAAGCCAAACAGCGAAAATCATACACTAGAAATAACGTATAGTTGAAGTATTTCTAGTGTTTGAATTTCGCTGGTTGGCTTGTTTTTCTCTTTCACTTACGCTGTTGTCTTCAGATATTAATAAAAAAAAAAAAGACATGCTTTTAGGCGACGTTTGTGGGTCAAGTTTTTTTTTAATTGTCCATTAATTTCTGATCATGTTCGTGATGTATGATTAAATTTGATAATTTTTAAGTCAAAATCCGTGAAATCCCCCTTGCCTAATTTTATTGATTTATGAGCTAAAATTCACAAATAGGGCAGAGAATACATATAATAACAATAATAAACTTTTTACAGTTAAAATCTGTAAAGGGCAAGGAAGGGAGAGCTTTTATCCACTTACTCCAGCCCAAATACATTTCCAGGAACGTACACATACTGCAGGTCAACGGACCAAAGTTAAAGCAATAAAAATATAACAAGCTCAATAAAATACAATTTTCAACATATCCAAAACATTTCACAGAACGTGAAAGGTTCAGTGTAAGCCATTTTTGAGATGTGATAAGAATGGTGAGGCCACAACTGCCGTTAGCAGGAGATTCAAAACTGGGGCCACGCGATTAGATAAAAAATGATTGTATGGGTCCTTGTAATACTGACCACCCAAAACCAAAACTGGTGGAAAAACCCGCCATGTTTCCAAAAACGGTCGGCCTTTGAAGGTAGTGATATCATTCCACCAGGGAAAGACCGCCAAGATTAATCCTATTAGCCAAGTTAATCGCACATACTAATAGTTCGAAAGTAGCAATCTTCAAGTTTTCATTTAACGTCCAAAGT
The DNA here is from genome assembly GCA_023313725.1 of Lithobius niger. Classification (NCBI taxonomy): domain Eukaryota; kingdom Metazoa; phylum Arthropoda; class Chilopoda; order Lithobiomorpha; family Lithobiidae; genus Lithobius; species Lithobius niger. The sequence continues at coordinate 52,903 of JAHWFP010059571.1, forward strand.
ATTATTCGGTGCGATTAACTTGGCTAATAGGATTAACCTTGGCGGCCTTTCCCTGGTGGAATGATATCACTACCTTCAAAGGCCGACCGTTTTTTGGAAACTTGGCGGGTTTTTCTACCAGTTTTGGATTTGGGTGGATATCACAACTTTCATAGGACTGTGAACGTACGTATAGTTACACCGTCTGTTTATAGTTACACCGTCTGTATAGTTACACCGTCGCTTCGCTCACTCAATCAGCGCATCTCCTTCAGTTGTTTTGTTTATCCCTGCACCTTCCCCTTATTTTTTCAAGATTTCGTTCACATTTAGTCATGCAGAAACCCCCGAAGGTCGGTTTCTGCAGAAACCCCCGAAGGTTACTAAAACAGCAGAACGCAAAGCATTTTATTTTTGGGTTATTAACAAAAAAAAAAAAACATTAGCTTGTGTATGCTCGTATTTTTGCTTAACCATCATTTAACGTGCATCCCTTTATTCTTACGCAATCCACGGCAACGTTAATGTTTCTTTATTTTGTCCTTCGTTACAGTTCAGTTTTTAGTTCGTCCAGGCTTTTACAATAAATCTAAGGACCAGTATTGATTGTTCAAGCCATTGTTGCTTAGTGCGGGTATTATGGCTGAGAGTAATAAGTCTTTCGACTTCGGTGTCCAGGTGGTTGTGCAGTATATAAAATAAGGTGGAAATCTGTAAATTAATGTATTTGTATTAATTAATGCGCAAGAGACTCTAATTTTAGGAGTCGTAGGCGTTCCATGTAAGAATACATATAATAATCTGATAAATATTTAGAAAAAAATTCGTTGTACCAACTCAATGTGTTGGATATCCTTAATCAAAAAAGGTGACCAAGCAGGACGGGCATACTCCAATAAAGGTCGCACAAAGACTTTGAAGGTCCAAGCAAGAGTTATAGGGTCTATATATAGAAACAAAGCATCGTCTAATAAGGTGGAACCATCTATTTGCATTTCCGACAACGTAATTACAGTGTGCTGAGATCACTGGTCATCCAGATGCCAAGGTTTGAAATGCCAGATAAAAGAGTTTGAAATGAATCGGAGAGCCATTGGCTTATGCCCGCGCTGCCAACATCCGTTTTTTTTT